>SKCR01005917.1:0-70706 GCA_019454045.1 Zanthoxylum bungeanum | reverse complement strand
CAACTATCTAGTTAACGATAAAATGGGTACAATCAAACTGTTACAAAAAAAAACAATGAATTAGTCCAACTAATTTTAATTAATTAAACGAAATAATTTTGAAAGACGCGTAAGGCTAAGTATCTGAATGAAATTGCAAATTCAATACTAGCCTCCCACTATTTTTATCAAGTCTCTAACCCTCTGTTGAGAACTCGGGGAAATCCTATTTCCTAGTGGGCTAGGATCCCGTTAAATAACACACAACCTTGACTTTGGCCAATAAATTGTATGCTATTTAACTAGGTAGATCTCAAAGATCAATTGGATCTCATCCAATTCCTAGATCTGGTTAGGTGGACATCCAAGTCCAAAACATATGTATGCCAATGTATCTAATACATTTTCCTAACCATATCCTCCGAACCATCTAGGCCTTGGCTTTGGCACAACAAACCTAATGATTCCGGTTAAGGGAGACCCATTGACAAGGAAAGTTTCGTAATCAATGTCGTTGGACAAGAAGTGATCTTGACTTTGGCCAACAAATCAAAACTTGGACAAGACACCGATATGGAACAAAACTTTCATGATTCAAGTACATCCTCAATTGACAAAGGTCTTGACTTTGGCCAACAAACCAATGCCAATTTTGGATCTTGAACAAGAATCATTCAATGGAAGGATAATTGCTTAATATAAATTGAGGGTTTTATGCGTAAATTGCAATCAATTTATTATCTTTGTTAGGTCTCATCATCATACACCCTTAAGCATGCTTCTAAAACATCATAAAGTGCATAAAATAAATTAATAGTGATATACGGATGGATATATAAAACAATTTGTTCCTAGAACAAATCACTCCCTTTCCACTCCCCGCTAGCAATATACTACTTCTACCCAATTACATAATACAACAAGAGAAACCTCATTTACATTGAGGGGAATTAGGTGAGAGGAGAATACAAAGAGATAAAAGAGATAAGGCTGGACACGCAGGTCCAATTTATAAATTCTAAATTTACAATAATTTCTAAAATTACCCTTTCCCTTCTAATATCCATCCGCTATACACTATTCATTCATCACATACATGTATATTCATTCAAGACATGCTATACAACCAATCAAATCCAATTAATTAGTCTATATTTAAATGATCATCCGATGTTCAATCAACGGTTTGATTTTGCGCGAGTCCAACTCGTTTGAGAATAAGTACATAAGGTACGAATTCATGAATTATATTGAACTACTCGTTAAATCCAATTTAAGCCGTATTCAATATTAATTCAATTTATTTAATTCCAAATTAAATGTTTACACTTTTAATGTGCTTTTAAAGGTTAGATTCTAAATCTTATCAAATTGGGTCTCCAAGCCCAACTAACATCCAATGTGTGTTTAATTAAAGTCCGATGGGCTTTCAATTGATTTATAAAGGCTTGGGCTTTGGTCAATATGGGTCAAACCCAATTACCAAGCCCAAATAAGGAATCACCCTTAAGTGCCATAAAATCAATTTCAAGCCCATAAGGCCCAATTAAACATAAAAGCCCATTAATTAAATTTTAATATTCCAAATTTAAAATTCAATCGATTAAAGTGTAATTGCATGATAAATTCATTAAATCAAATATTTCAAAAAATACCAATTTAATTTATTATTCATCAATTGTTCAAAACACTTGTCTAACATTTATTTGAACAAAAATCAAGTCCTTTAACATGTCATGTTGTATTCGGCCAAGAGAGATTTTTGCGGTTCAATTTATTTTTCAATCCAATTGAATCACTAATCTAACATACATATAGATTTTAAGTCATCCAATGAACTTGAAAGCAAAAATTCAATAATAGTGAAAAGACCTCAATTTTCGGTCAAGCATCAACTTTAGGGAAAAAATCATCCAATGTATTTTTCTCAAAATTGAACATGTATTACATCAAATATCATGCATTTAATCATGCTTAAGTCATCCAATAAACTTGTGCATGAAAAATTCCAAATCTTAAAATGACCTACACATTCGGCCAATGCATCAATTTTGGGGAAAAAATATCCAATACAATTTTCTCAAAATTGATCATGTATTAATTCATATTACAAACATTTAAGCACACTCAAATCATCCAATGAACTTGTGCATGCAAAAATTCAACTTAATGGAAGTGCCTCACATTCGGCCAATGCATCAATTTTGGGGAAAAAATATCCAATACATTTTTCTCAAAATCAATCATGTATTATATTAAATATCATACTTGTAATCATGCTCAAGTCATCAAATAAGCTCATGCATGAAAAATTCCAATCCAATGGAAGCACCTCCACATTCGGCCAAGACAACATTTTGGGGAAAAAATCATCCAATGCATTTTTGTTAAAATTGATCATGTAATATATCAAATAACATACATATAAGCATACTTTAGCATCCAATTCCACAAGAACATGCTTCAATCAATTTTTCCCCAAATTAACCCTAATGTATTTCATGCTTAAACCTAGCTCAATGATACCATTGTTGGTTTCTATAATTAGTCCCAAGGAAAGATTAAGCAATAGAAATACAATAAACATACATGCAAAGCTTGAAGGATGGCGGAAACATACTTACAAAGCTATGTGACGAAAATGGTGAAGTGGATCCTTGAGCCTCCAAGGTAGTAGTTTCGGCCAAGCAAGAAGATGGAGAGAAGCTTCAAATCTTCAAGTGTTCCAAGCTCCAAGGTTGTTTCCCTATCACCTCTTTTGATCCTTGCTTGTGCTAGCAAAAATGGAGAATGAGAAAACAATTTTCTACCTTGTGTTCTTGAAGCTCACGGCGTGAGCAAAGGGAGAGGGAAGAGGAGAGTGTTTCACTTTTCTTTGTTCATTTTTTCATGCCAAAACCGTGAGACACAAAGGAAATGAAAAGTGATATGATATCTAATACCAAAAGAATTTTTTAATGCAAAAAATCCTTCAAAACCGTGCATGGCTTTCCCTCCAAAATGAAATCCATCATTTTCCATCATTACCACACTTTGAGATTAGAGACAATGTATCATCCCTCAAAGGTGACTAGATACATTCACCATCTATTCGTATTAAGTAATGAGATATCGCGATGTGATTTGCGGATATCACTCGATTCAAAATACGAATGTGTCCGCAAGCACTTTCGGGCTCGGTTTCGTTAATTCCGAATTAACGAATTTCCATCACGACGTGAATTAAATAATTACGCCTTGCGAAATTACTATTCAGTTCGCTAATGAATTAATCTAAATTAATTCGTTTGCCCGAATTAAAATCCGATTTTAATTCCGCGTCGAAATCTAATTTCGTTTAATAATATATCGAATATATTATTTTATCGATTAATTCCAAATTAATCGATCTCTCTCTCTCTCCTAATAAGGCATTTTATCCAAGATAAAGTTTCTCCGCAATTAATCCAAGATTAATAAGGTTCGAATCAAACGTCATAGGTGAATCTTCAGGAAGCGACCCAAGAGATCTCCGGATATGTTGGCAGTAAATACGGTCGTTGGATAATCCAAACACGTACGTACCTCGTACTACGTCTTTACCGATTCACAAGACAAGGTTGGCTTCTAGCAAAGCGCCATGCCTACCCAATTCTCCAGAAATATTCTTACTGGAATATAAGATCTTTATCAAGCGTAGTATACCGTAGTATCGCGTATACCGATCCAGTATCGGACGATCACATGTTAGGCCTGGGGCTGGAGATGTGTCTGCCCCGTACGAAACATATATCGGATATCAAACAACTAGTCTCTTTAAATCGGAAAATCCTGATCTGGTCATATTGTCCCGACGGTTGCAACCTTTTATAGAGGACTAGTTCTGTATCCTATGTGATCATTGATGAGTGGTATTTATACCACTATTTCCCACTCATTTGACCTAATGTTTTGTATTATTTCTCGAGTTTTATGAACGTTTTGATGTGTTTTGTTGTTATTTTGCAGATAAATAAAGTTTGGACAGCACTGGAGGCAATTGGGACAAAACCGGTCAAAAATGCGTCAACAGGAAAAATTCCTTCTTCTGCGCGTCGCGACGCTGGAGCCTTGCGCGCCGCGACGCCCAGCGTGCACCGGAGATGCTAAAATGCGCCGTGGTCAACGGGTCAACAAGTTGAAAAGTTTGACTTTGCTAACATGCGCCTGCCACGTGTCACCATCACAACGGAGATGCTAACGTGCGCCGTGCCACGTGTCAAGATCTCATTGCTTGGACGGCCACCGCCTCACGTGTCATGCCACGTGTCGCCACATCATCGTCCACATCAGCAGCCACGTCAGCAAGTCAACTGAGTCAACGCGCCACGTCATCATCAGCCAATCACAGAGCGCCACGTGTCCACATCTCATTCGTCGGACGGCCGCCGCCCCACGTGTCGCCACGTCACCTTCCACCTCATCATCATGACGTAAGCGATGACGTCATGAACAGTGCCAAGCCAACGGATCAGATCTGAGTCAACGAACCAGAGCGTGACACGTGTCACTGTAGCGCGCGGCGCGACGCGCGCCCAGCGTCGCGACGCGCGAACCCCATCCGCGGCTATAAATAGAGGGCGAGATTTCAGAATTCAGTGTCCAGTCCTCTCTCTTCAAATCTTCCTAAAGAGAGAGTTTCTCTCTCTAAAAGTCTTTAGTTTTTACTTTTTTTAGTTTTGTAAATAAATTTTAATTACTTTTTGTAATAATAGTAATTTTATTTTACTTTTTACTTTCTTTTACAGTTTTTACTATTTACTATTTACTTTTTAAGTTTTTACTATTTACTATTTACTTTTTACAGTTTTTACTATTTACCGTGATGCGGTAATTTCCTTATGTTCGGGTGAAAGGTAATTTCTTTTACTATTACTATTTAGATTAATCTCCCTTAAAATAATATATTTACTATTTAAATTGGACTTAATCAGGATACCGCCAGATTGGTCGGTGGGTAATAAAACATATATTCCGCCTTTATGGCTGGTTATTTTGGTTCCGCCTTTATGGCTGGTTATTTTGGTTCCGCCGCCTTTATGGCTGGTAATAATCACAAGTTTTTATATTATTTTAATGGGAGATATCTAAATAGTAAATAGTAGAAATAATTCCTTTTACTTAACATTTTATTTTATTTTACTTTTCAGTATTTTTATTTTATGTCTTTTATTTTATGTTTTTATTAATCCTAATTATGTGTTAGTTAATTAGGGGTTGTGATGACTTTTAATATCACTAGTTTATAAGGGATTATTTTATAGTTTGAGTAATTTATAAGTTTACTTATTAGGTCTTAAGCTTAATGCTTCTTATTGTCTGATCACCAATAGGATTGATATGGTAAATCTAAAATGAACTAGACATAGGGATTTTAGGTTTCAGCCTTAGACTTAATAGCCCACGATCTTCCTTGAGGATAATAACCCTTTAATAGATTTCCTTACAGGATAGGAATATACCTGTTAGGCGGGGGTAATCATAATTGGAACTTAGACTAATGAATCCAGGTAATGTGGTTGACATAGGAATATGGTTCAATTGGGTATACTGGGTATTTGTAGTTGACCATCGGAAGAGGCTTTTACATAATTAGTGTTCCAGGTTAGTAAACAGATTTATTACACAAACATAAAATATCACTTCATCTTTTAAATGATATTAAAAGAATTCACAACCTTATATCTTTTTATCTGTATTTTCCTTAGTATTTTCTTTTGTCTTTTATTATTTATTTAGCAAATCTTCAATTAACCAAATCAATCAAGCAATCAATTCCATTCTCTCTTTTAATCAGATATTTGTAATTAAATAGATTCAACAATTAATAACAACAGTAGGAATTAAGTCCTCGTGGGATCGATATTTTTATACTACTTGAACGATACGTGCGCTTGCGTTATACGTGTGTGTTTACGCCGGTCAATCATCATCTCCATATGTCTGAAGTGATACTTCCATCTTGACATCACATCCAGTACACTACGATTCTCGATAAACCCAGAAGAGGCGTACACAGAACCGGTTAAAGCCCTGAACCACCAAAACCAAAGTTTACCGATTGTCGCAAGTACTAGCGATGTAAGTCTCAGGTTAAGACCATATACACCTACCCTGATGCGGCCTCTCATAGACACGCAGACATACTACCAATGGGATTCCGCGGGGTCTATCCAGAGCGAAGCTGTTTTCGGTACCATCGGTAAAACACAACCTCCTATCGCACTTGCATAAGTATCCAATACTTAAATATATGAGAACTATGCCGTTGTGCCATCACAACTCGCACAAGTGCAATACTAGTCTATTCCGCATTATCGATGTCCGATCTCGATAACACTCCGACTAGGGATATTTAATGATTAAACCTTTTATATTGATACTGTCTCATATCATCTCAATACGGAACTAATCATATGGACTTTTTCCATTAATAAATCAAATTAAATAATTTTACAAAACGGCAAAAGGGCAATTTCATTATCACATAGTTAATTTTGTACAATAATACAATATCATTTACAAAACAGTGACGCTATGGGTCATAATGTCCAACACCAAGAGGGAAGTTCAGACCAAATTGGGAAGGACCATACATTGTTCAGAAGGTAACGGGAAATGGAGCAGTGAGACTGTCGGACTTGGAAGGGAATGAGTTCACCGAACCGATCAATGTTGACAGATTGAAGTTGTATTTTGCCTGAGGGACAGAAGACTGAATAGTCATCCGCAGAAGACCTAACCCAACGGGATGAAGAGAACTCATGCATGCATGCACACATATAACCCATTATTGCATTCCTTTTTTTTGCTTGTTTTGTGTTTTTGTTTTATATTCACAGGTATAGAAGAATAAAAGAGAAAGCGGCAAAGACAAGCTAATCAGAAACAGCGAAAGAACTATATTGAATTTGGGAAGAAATCCTAAGGCTGAGGTCCACATCGGTGTTAAGATTCAGATGGTAATCTGAGGGTTAAGGCCCATTTTGAGTTTGAAATTCGGGTATGGATCCCGGGGGCGAAGCCCACATGGTCAGCAGTAAAGAGGAAGAATTCCTTTGATTGAGTGAGTGAGTGAGTAAAAAAAAAAAAGTGAGAGAGAAGTCTTTGATGGTTAAACATATGTCCAGTGATGACATTGTGTGCTGTAGGGAGAAGCCTTAGAAGCGAGAAGCGCGAGACGCGCTCTTATCCGGTATTCTGAATGGATTGATCTCGGCTGGACTCATGAAGCACTTGAAAAAGGTATCTCAACAGTAGAAGCCTGAGCGGTTAATGAGATGACTAGTTGAAGCGATGGTGGATCGGTGAATGACCGTTTGCCTGGATGTCCACACGGATTTGCTTTTGCTATGATACTTGATATGGTTGGAAAATAAAGAAAGTAAAGTCTCTGCAATGAAAAGAAAAGAAATAGACCGCCTATAACCAATAAGCGTGAAGCTACCCATGGGCGAGTATTAGGACCACCATGAGGAGAAATGCTACCTTAAAGGGTAGGTGAGTCAGAAAAAGAAAAAGAGAAAAGAAAAAAAAAAAAAAAATGAAGGAAAAAAATGAAAAGAAAGAGACGATGCAATAAAAGAAGACCATATCATGTTGAGTATGCTACAGTAATCACAGAATGTGACCCAGACATCCAGGTTGGTTAAACCCACTGATCCGATTCTCCGAAGCAAAGTCATCGAGTTGGCTGACTTAAGGAATAAGCTGCGAAGGAACCTTAGCACACACACACACTAGGAGTCTGGTTCAGATCACCCATTCAGAGGATTGGGTTTGAGTATGTCGAGTACTTTGAAGATTCTTTGGCTTTGACGTGAAGCATCCGTTGAGGACAAAAATATGTTTAGCTATCAAGATTATCTCGAAGAGAGGCACTACAATATGCAAAATAGAGAATCGGCATCAGTAGTAGACTTGCCAGGTATGGCATTCAGAGGGCGAGGCCCACATTAGATCAACATCAGTAACGGACTTGCGGGTATGACATTCAGGGGGGAGGCCCACATTAGGTTCAGCATCAGATCTGCCGGGTATGGCATTCTGTGGGCGAGGCCCACATTGGTTCAAATCAGTTTCAGCCAGGTACGGCACTCCGGGTATGGAGATATCAGTTCAGCCAGGTACGGCACTCCGGGTATGGAGATATCAGTTCAGCAAGGTACTGCACTCCAGATATGGAGATATCAGATCAGTTTTGCTAGGTACGACACTCCGGGTATGGAGATATCAGTTCAGCCGGGTACGGCACTCCGGGTATGGAGATATCAGATCTGTTCAGCAAGGTACTGCACTCCAGGTATGGAGATATCAGATCAGTTTTGCCAGGTACGGGACTCCGGGTATGGAGATATCAGTTCAGCCGGGTACGGCACTCCGGATATGGAGATATCAGATCAGTTCAGCCAGGTACGGCACTCCGGGCATGGAGATATCACAGCGGCGACACCTTAGGTACGGGGTTAGTATTCAGACATTTGTGGCTCTCTCGGTACGGAGACGTCACCGCGACACCCTAGGTACGGGGTTAGCACTCAGACATTTGTGGCACTCTAGGTACAGAGGCGTCACTGCGACACCCTAGGTACGGGGTTAGCACTCAGACATTTGTGGCTCTCTAGGTACAGAGGCGTCACCGCGACACCCTAGGTACGAGGTTAGCACTTAGACATTTGTGGCAGTCTAGGTACGGAGGCGTCACTGCGACACCCTAGGTACAGGGTTAGCATTCAGACATTTGTGGCTCTCTAGGTATGGAGACGTCACCGCGACACCCTAGGTACGGGGTTAGCACTCAGACATTTGTGGCTCTCTAGGTACGGAGGCGTCACCGCGACACCCTAGGTACAGGGTTAGCACTCAGACATTTGTGGCACTCTAGGTACGGAGGCGTCACTGCGACACCATAGGTACGGGGTTAGCACTCAGACATTTGTGGCTCTCTAGGTACGGAGACGTCACCGCGACACCCTAGGTACGGGGTTAGCACTCAGAAATTTGTGGCACTCTAGGTACGGAGGCGTCACTGCGACACCCTAGGTACGGGGTTAGCACTCAGACATTTGTGGCTCTCTAGGTACGGAGACGTCACTACGACACCCTAGGTACGGGGTTAGCATTCAGACCACAGCGACGCCCTAGGTACGGGGTTAGCACGTCAGGTACGGCATGTGGACTATTCAGACATTTGTGGCTCTCTAGGTACGGAGACGTCACCGTGACACCCTAGGTACGGGGTTAGCATTCAGACCACAGCGACGCCCTAGGTACGGGGTTAGCACGCCAGTTACGGCATGTGGACTATTCAAACATTTGTGGCACTCTAGGTACGGAGGCGTCACTGCGACACCCTAGGTATGGGGTTAGCACTCAGACAACCAACATCATCACTGCGGCACTCTAGGTATGGAGACGCAACCGCGACGCCCTAGGTACAGGGTTTAGCATTATCAACTCAGCAGCAGGCAGACCAGGTGACAGCTGGCGAGCCAGGTAAGTAAAAATGCATTGCACGTACTTTGATAGGATTGTCATTGTCACACACTGCACAAGTCCCATCAAAGTGGGGGCGACTGTAGGCATTGCATTTTTACACATTAGCCCAATGATGAGTCTCGTATGGAGGCAACTACTTCTTTAGTCATGAAAGTCGCGGGAAACGGACGTTGGAAGGGTAAAGTTGGAAAATGGAATTTTTGATGGATTTAATCTCGTTGTTTTCGCTTCGGTTGCTTGTTATACCTCCGTTTCTAAGCTCACCTTAGGCCCAAAACTCCCATAGACCACATACCTAACCCAAACCATGCCCAAATACCCAAGTCAACCCAAGTCAAACCAAGTCAAACCAAACCTATGCCCATTGGCCATGATTCACGCCCATTGCTCTTTATTTAGGTAATTGCACATTAATCACATGTTTAAATCTTGTTAAATCCTTACCTAAATAAAAGAAATCAAATAAAGTCATTACCAAATCAAATCCAATCCCAAATCCTAATTAGGAGATCTATTCCTTATTAGAAACCAATTAAGAGATTCTCTCCTATTCAAATTAGGAAAGTCCTCTCCCTTTGCCTATAAAAAGAGGCCTTCACCCCCATTCACAATGCTAGCACACATATTTCCCCAAGCACGTCCCAAACACTTTCTCAAGCCTCCTTGCACGTCCAAAAACCTCCTTGAAGCCTCCATTGCCGAATCATTAAACCTAAGCACCCTCCATTGCCGCATCATTCTTCCTTCACCAAAACCCTTCACGCCTAAACCCCTTTTCACAGCCCTCCATTGCCAAGTTCCAGCCACCATTCACAACCCTAAAACACCTTAAAATAAGCCTCAAATACAGCCCCAAAGTCGCACAAAAGACCCCCCATTCACAGCTCCAATTCAGCGCCCAAAACAGTCCCGAAACACCCCTCACTGCACCTTGAACTGCACAGTTTCGTCCCCTGTTCTGGTCAGTTTTTGTTGCGTCTTCAACCCATAAAACAGTCCTAAAATAACCTAAACACCATCCCAAAAACCTCCATAAAGTTTCCCTAAAAAATCCCCACAAACGCACCTCCCTAAGCCTTCAATATCACCCAAAACAGTCCGCTAAACCATCAAGACAGTGACCTGAAACGTAGCAGCGAAGCAGCAGCGAAACGGACTTGAAACAGCAGCCCGAGCAGCAAAACAGCGAGGAAAGACGTTGAGTTGGTGAACTAAAAGAGTAGCGGATCATTCACCCTTCCAACGGACGTGTAACGCCCTTTCTTAGACGACAAAAGAGGTTAGACCTGAGGGCACCTTTCTACTTATCTTCTTTATTGTTGTTTTTATTTATTTTGATATATAATGGCATGAGAGTCGTTTGAAGCATGATGTGATTGTTGGGTGAGCGGGATATGTGTTCCCTTTTGTGGTATATCGGATGGAAACCCGGACGTAAATTCCATAGCCGATTCCGAATGGACGGTAGTATGGTCTGCACTCGGGATACAATGCCACGTACCACTTAAGATACACGTATCTCGTCTCATCCAAATTTGTATTTGAGCATGTTATAGTCTTTAGGTTATATGTTTATTATTTAAAGCATGGTTTAATTTAGTTTGTTATTTATTTGTTAAAGCATGTTTAGGTTGTCCATTATGCATGTTCTTAGTTTATGATGCGTTTGGGTAATGATTTATACATGTGATTCAATGGTTCAATATGCTTGTTGTGTTACATTGCGTGAAAATTATTTGGATGAAAGCATGTTAGATCTAAGTACCCTTGAGCATGATTATTGAGTAGACTTGGTTAGTTCATTGCACAAATTATATCATCACAAGTGACATAAGTAAGGGACCATTCCGAACCCAACGGTTTGAGGTCTTCCCTTGCGAGGGGTGAGTGCGGCCTTAAATCTTTGTCCCGGTTCACACCGGGTGGCGACTCCATGTTATTTCATACTTCCCAACTAGGCCGCGAGCCTAGAAAAGCGTCGCCCAGGTTCTGTTGTCTACACCATCGTCATTTTAGAAACTCTTAGCCCAATTGTCATAGGATAAGAACTCATCCCAGTTTAAATGGCCCAACAAGTTCGCATTTCTGACAAAAAGCCCAACTAAATCCAAATGATGATGGTCCCAAACACAAGCATATAATGGCCCATTGGCGTTTTAGAAGCTTTTGGCCCAATCATCATAAGATATGTTCTTGTCCCAGTTTAAATGGCCCAACAAGCCCATACCTCATGACAAAAGGTCCGAATGGATCCAAACGACCATGTTCCCAAACACAAGCACAAGTAAATAATTCTTATTAGTTCTACGACTAAGGTTCACATGCAGGTTTACGGGGGTGTAGACAAAGGCTCTCACTGATGAAGGATTACCCACAACTAGGTCTCCCTACTCAAGGGTCCGAGCGACCAAGTGAGCGCACCTTTTTTATATACTAAGGTACGTGCCAACGAGCTATGGTGTGTGACTGACTGTCAAATGGATTTCCCATGGTAGATTCCCCAGAGGGAGGGTGGAACGAGGCTCTCTTAAGTACCCAAGCCTCTTAAGCTCTTATTGCTTGGTGTCAGGAATAAACAACGAGTCCTCCAAATAAGTCCATCACAGTAGGCTACGAGTAGATGATTATTTAGGTGCCTTCACAACTTTTCCTTATAGAAAGGTAGTGAGTGAAGGAAGACACCAAACCATTACCTAGCCTTAAAAGTGCCTTTGATTAAACCCCTTTCAACCCACTATAGGAACAGTTAATTAAAGCACAAATCATAATATTACAAGACATTATTTCGGGGCCGATTCTCTATCCCAAGTGGATTCGCCAGACTGTGGGACACAAAAACTGGGCGACGCATGCTGTTCCGGGCTCGCGGCCCGGTTGGGACTACGGAGTAGCCCGCAGGGGACTAAACCTGAGAATAATAGAGTCGCCACCCGGTGTGAACCGGGACAAAGATTTAAGGCTGCACTCACCCCTCGCTAGGGAAGACCTCAAACCATTGGGTTCGGAATGGTCCCTTACTTATGCCACTTATAATGATGTGATTTGTGCAATAATTTAATCGAATCTAGCAACATACATTCCCAGGGGTATTCTATTTCACATGCATAAATCAAAAGTTCATCTAAGTTCACATGTAACACATTTTCATATTTGCATACAACCCATTTGCATATAATCTATGTCCAAATTTGCATACAACCTATTTGCATATAATCTATGTCCAAATTTGCATATAACCTATTTGCATATAATCTATGTCCGAATTTGCATGCATAAAGATAAATTGAAATACGGCAAGCATACAATGTCATAAGCACATTACATTCATAGACACGGAAATGCAAACAAATGGAAGTTGCACAATCATACGTAATAAAGAGAAACAATTAGGTATATAATGCAAAGAAATAACCAAAGAGGCAATTGTACATCAAAATAAACGTGCCATGATGTGATTTGAAAGATAAATAATGGAAGTGAAAGAAAAGAGATGCGACATATGCCCACATCTATATAGGACTTCAAGTGTCCGCTAGAACGTATCTTAAATTCAATCGAATGCATTTTGTCCGGCGCTGCAAAAGGTCGTGGCAAAGGTAGCCCGTAGGCTTTCTATCCCTCAAAGTGGAGGACCTTTAATCCCACTTGATTTGCCCATGCGTGATGCAACATGATGCATGATTATGCAAGAAGATGACATACAAAGAAAAGCAAATAACGAAATAAAAGGCGCAGTGAATTATCGTGGTGAAGGTAGACCGTAGGCTTTTTATCCCTCCAAATAGAGGACCTTTAATCCAACTTACTAAGCCCATGCGCATCACATAATAATGCATATAAAAGTAAAGACAACAATATTGGACTTCGTATCCCCGACTGAACACATCTTACATTCAACCGAATATACATCATCCGGCGCGGCAAAGCATCGTGGTAAAGGCTTTAAACCCCTCGACATGGAGGATATTTAATCCAACTTACTAAGCCCATGCGCTAATAATATAATGCATATAAAAAATAAAGACAACAATATCGGACTTAGTATACCCGACTAAACACATCTTACATTCAACCGAAATACATCATCCGGCGCGGCAAAACATCGTGGTAAAGGATTTTAACCCCTCGACATGGAGGACCTTTAATCCCACTTACTAAGCCCAGACGCTCTATCTCATCATCACACAAACATGTAGAAATTAAATAACGGATAATAAATAAACAAGAAAAAATAAATCGAATTATGTGCCGTTTGCTCAAATGGTACGTGGAGTTGTATCCCAAGTATAGACCGCACTACTGTCCATTCGGATTCGGCTACGGAATTTACGTCTGGGTTTCCATCCTATATACCATAAGAGGCTACACATTTTCCATTTTATTCAAGTGCCACAACACACATCATTCCACAATACTCATGCAAATAATAAACAATAAAAATATGAAAGAAAATAGATGTAAAAAGTACCCTCAGGTCTAACCTTTTACGTCGACTCTCGGACTCGCATTACACGGTGATCGAAAGGGCTAAAGCTCCATAACTTTTCTGGTTCACTGATTTGTATCTTTCATCGCTGTTTTCACTGCTCAAGCTGCTGTTTTCCAACATTTCACTTCTATTTTTGCTGCTATTTTTCAGTCGCTGATTTTGCTATATAAAGCCACTGTTTTTGCACTTTAAGAGGTCTAGGGGCTGCTGTTTTATGCGGTTAATTAGGGGTTTTAAAGTGAAATTTTTGTTCACTGTTTTAGGTATTTTAGGCTACTACTTTGGCAGATTTTGGTGGTTACTGGGCTGTGTAATGAGGCAGTTTGTGGTGGTTAAATGGTCGTACAGTGAATGCAGTTTGCGGTCGTTAAAGGGCTGTGCTGGTGTGTGAGGGTTGTGAGTGAGAAGCGGTGATGTGGCATGCAGGTCATGGCAGTACGTGAGAGTAGTTTAGGACTACGTGCGTGAATGCAAAGGAGTTTAATGGGCAGTCTGGGCGTGGACAGTTGCTGGGCTTGAAGGGCCATTAACGTGAGTGGTCTAGGATATATGCGTGAGGGTTCTGTGTTTTACCGTGAAGCTTGAACGTGAAGGCAATGGCCATGGCTGTTGAAGTCGTGAAGCAAGGGTTGTTATAGGGGTGAAGCAAGGGCAGTTTACTGTGTGCGTGAAGGAGCAAGTTTGGTGAAGGCAAATGGGCTTGCTTTTGACGTGTGGTTAATGGTCTGTGTTTATACGTGAATGGCTAGGAGGAGGAAGTGTCTTGGCAATGTGTTTCTTTTATAGACAAAGGGGATGGGTGAATCCTTGCTTGACAAGGAAGGGATTTGTGCATAAAAGAAGGATATGATTTAGTGTTATATAAGGAAAACACAAGATTGATTGGAGACAAAACTTGGTTTGTTTAGGAATGTTATATATTTAATTTGTTTTTTTAGGCATGAAATTTATTTTAAATTGGTATATGATTTTTAGATTTTATTTAATTTTGTCATGTGTTAAATATGTATTTAATTAATTTAGATGTTTTTTAAGTGGGACTGGGTGTGTGGGCCAAGGCTTGGGCGTGTGGGTTGGCTTTGGTGGTGGGCTTGGTAGGGTTTGGGCTAAGAATGTATTTTAAAACAAAGGTCCAACAAGCGAACCCGAAGCGAAACAAGCGAACTAAAATCCAACAAAATACCAATTTATGACTTTTCCCTTCCGACGTCCATTTCCCACGACTTCCGCGACTTAAAAGGTAGTGCCTCTAAATGAGACTCATCATAGGGACTTAAATGCAAAAATGCAGTGCCTACAGCTACATTCACTACCAGCAGGTTCCATCACAACTTGGAACACTTTAGCCACCAAATTTCCTACAAAGTACTTTCCACCAGCCAGAACTGGAAAACTGAGGAATGACATCACATCCTTTGTGCAACAAGACTCAGAAACTCTCTACGAAGCTTGGGAAAGGTACAAAGATTTGCTCCGGAAATGTCCTCACCATGAGATTCCAAAATGGCTTCAAGTCCAAACCTTCTATAATGGACTTTCTAGACTGATGAGAACCACAATCGATGCTGCTGCTGGAGGAGCTTTAATGGCAAAAGGAGAAGATCAAGCCTGGGACCTAATCGAAGAAATGGCCAACAAAAATTCTTTTGGCCAACAGAAAGGAGCATGATCCAAAGAATTACAGGAATTTATGAAAGTGGAGCCAATACAGCAGTCAACACCAAGTTGGATCATATATGCAAAATCATGGAAACTCTTACCACTGGATCCACAAGTTCGCCGTATGGAGGAGCACCAGAGCCAAACCAATATAAAGAGACAGTAAATTATGGCCACAATTTCAACAGACAGAGGAACAATCTATATTCCAACACCTACAACCCAGGGTGGAGGAATCATCCCAATTTCGCATGGATCAATAATTCAGGGCAAATAAACAACCCACCACCTGGATTCCAACACAGAACAAAGGCCAGGAGCAGGAAAATGAATCAGGAATAACAGAAGTGTTGACCCACTTGAAAAAGATAGAAGCAAAACACGACTCCTAAGCAGCAAGATATGATACTATGTTTCAATCCCAAGCAGCATTAATTCAAAGTCAATTTGCTTCTATTAAAGCACTGGAGAATCAAATTGGACAACTGGCCAATGCTCAGAGTTACAGATCGCTAGGTAACCTTCATAGCAACACTGAACCAAATCCGAGGAACATGGGGAAGGAGCAATGTCATGCCATCATGTTAAAAAGTGGTACTGAAATCAACAAAGATGTTGGAGCCAAAACAACTGCTGAGGAAGTTCCAAAAGAAACAAAGCAACATATGGAGGAAAAAGAAGCAAAAGAAAAAGAACAGATCACTCCACCTCCACCTTTTCCTCAGCATCTTCAGAAAAACAGACTGGACAAGCAGTTTGCTCATTTCCTGGAAGTGTTCAAAAAGCTGCATATCAATATTCTATTTGCAGAAGCGTTGAACAAATTCCCAGCTATGCCAAATTCATGAAAGATATTCTCTCACGAAAGTGGAGATTGGGAGATTATGAGACAATAGCATTGACGGAAGAATGCAGTGCCATCATTCAGAGAAAACTTCCTCCAAAGTTGAAAGATCCTGGCAGTTTCACTGTTCCTTGCACCATAGGAGAACATGACTTCGGTAAGGCTCTGTGTGATATAGGTGCGAATGTTAACTTGATGCCTTTTTCTATTTTCAGGAAATTGCAGATTGGATAAACAATGCCAACTTCAGTCTCTCTACAACTTGCTGATAGAACGCTCGTATTTCCAAGAGGTGTAGTTGAAGATGTGCTGGTCAAGGTTGACAAATTCATTTTCCTAGCTGATTTTATTATCCTTGATATGGATGAAGACATAGACGTGCCAATCATCCTCGGGAGACCATTCTTGGCTACAGGTCGAACCATTATTGAAGTATAAAAAGAAGAACTAACCATGAGGGTACAAGACCAAGAAGTAACATTCAATGTTTTTAAAGCCATAAATTTCCCGAATGACGAGAATGAGGAATGTTTCAGACTTGATGTGATAAATAGTACTATCCAAACCTCCAATGCAATGCAAAGTTCTGCTGACAAACTTAAAAGATGTCAATTGCCTGTGGAACCTGAAGATAAAATGCCTTTTGCACTGAAAAAGCCAACTCTTGTACTACAAACAACAGAAGAGGAAGAACTCCTTTAAAACCTTTAAAATGGATTCGTGTCAAAACCTTTAAAAGAACTCCTCTTCACTGCCAGAACTGCTCCGGATCTAATTGACCAAATCTTAACCTATGAACCACAAATTGACCCTATCATTTCAAAGATAAATTGGTCCGAGGACGATCGTGGTAAGAGGCGTCGGATTAATCTGGATCTTAACCTTTAATTTCTTGTAGAATTTCAGCTAACCAGGTACTATCTTCTAAACTCTTATTCTACTGTTAAGACATTGGGGACAATGTCTCATTTAGGTTTGGGGGATGAAATTAGTTGATCAGTATCTTGTTTTTAGTTGTGTGTTGTTTTTAATTTTAGTCCAAAATTTTTCGAAAAATACAAAAATAAATTGAAATTTTTTCAAAAATTACAAAAATATTTTGCGTTTTGTGTTTTTATTTTGACTAAAAAGGTGAAATTGGTAAGAGATAGCTGATTAAGGAGTTTCCACTCCTGAGACGTATCTCAAACCTAATTTGGAACAAGTTAATTTTTGTTTATTTCCTTTTGAATTATTTAATTTGTAAATTCTCCATAAAACTGACTAAAATGGATCTTCATATGCTCAGTTAGCAGATATTATCAACATGTATAGTAACATACGGACATGAGCTAAAATTGAAAAGTTTGTAATATTCAGTGCTCTAGTTTAATTGGATGAAGCATCTCAAAATGTGATGGAGTAAAAAAAAACATATGACATCTGAGTAATTAAGTCCGTATGAGTGTCTTAACACTTGGTACCCTAAAGCCAACTGGTTTGGGAGTCACTGGCCAAAAGCTTGCTACATGGATCAAAGATGCTGTAAAAATATATATATATCTGAAATCTGAGTAATTAAGTCCGTAGGGGTGTCTTAACACCTGGTGCCCTAAAGCCAACTGGTTTGGAAGTCACCGACCCAACACTCGCTACATAGATGGAAGATATTGTTTATAAATAAAAAAAAATCAAAAATCAAAGAAAAAATCAGAAAAATCAGAAAAATTATTCCATTGCTACAAAAAGGTGTGAATTCTGATAAAACTTTAGGACAAAAATATTATTCTCTTATCAACTACACTTGTGACTGTTGTGGGCAAAAAAAGGAGTTGATTAATATTTTGTTGGCTGTGTATATGGAGAATGGTAAATATAATCGGAGAATTTACTTATTTAGTAATTAGAAAGAAAGAAAACAACTAGTAACTTGGAGTAGAAGTTTCATCTGATTAGTCACTAACTTATTTATTCTCTTTTCTCTTGTCTTTTTGCTTTTGTGTGTATTAGTTTCACTATCTTTTTACTTTTGTAAAATTTTTGTGGGTATCATTGTTGTAAACCCCCATGAGACCACAACTCGTCCACTAGGGACACATAGGGGTTTAAAGGCTTGTTGCATACGCTAAATGCAACCGTGATCCCTACGAAAGTGGCTTAGTTAAATTTTATTATGTTATTTTACTCTATGTTTTGCTCGAGGACTAGCAAAATGTTAGGTTTGGGGGTGTGATGAGTGGAAATTATATCACTATTTCCCAATCATTTAACCTAATATTTTGTATAATTTCTTGATTTTTGTGAATATTTTGATGTGTTTTGTGTTATTTTGTAGATAAATAAAGTTTCAGGACATTTTGGAGGTGATTTGGGCCAAAACAGTGAAATTGGAAAAAGGGTATTTTGGTAATTTTGGCGTGTCGCAACGCGCAAGCCTTTGGCGTCGCGACGCCTAACGTGCCCCGAACAGTGCTAACGTGCGCCAGGTCCACAAGTCAGAATCTGAGAAAATTTAACTTTGCTAACGTGCGCCGTGCCATGTATCACCATCACAGCCGATCAGCTAACGTGCGCCTGTGCCACGTGTCATCATCCTACGGTGCCGACAGTCACCATCACCACGTGTCACTCCACGTCAATACCATGTCCTCATCCACATCACCGGTTGACCAAGTCAAAGTGCCACGTGGCTACCACGTCATCATCAACCAATCACAGCGTGCCACGTGTCATCATTCTATGGTGCCGACAGTCACTTTCACCACGTGTCGCCACGTCAGTGCCACGTCATTGCCACGCCAGTATCAATTATTGACTCACTTATCTGTTGGTTTCTATTATTTGTCCCAAGGAAAGTATAAGCATATGAAATACAATAAATGAATATCTAATAAACTTGAAGCATGGCGGAATCATACTTACAAAGCTTTTGTGATGAAGAAGATGAACAAAGGGTTGAAGCTCCAAGTTCCTATATGGTTCGGCCAAGAGGAGAAAAGAGTTGAAAGCTCCAAGCTTTGTGTATTCCAAGCTCCAAGGTGGTTTCCCTATCACCTCATTTGATTCCTTGCTTGTGCTAGCAAAAATGGAGAATGAGAGAACAATCTTCTACCTTGCATGTGCAGCTCACGGCGTGAGCAAGAGAGAAAGAAGAGGAGAGTGTTTCACTTTTAATTTTTGTTCACTTTGCATGCCAAAACCGTGAATGACCAAGGAACTGAAAAGTGATATGATATCTAATACCAAAAGAATTTTTTAATGCAAAAAATCCTTCAAAGCCATGCATGGCTTTCCCTCCAAAATGAAATCCATCATTTGCCATCATTACCACACTTTGAGATTAGAGACAATGTATCATCCCTCAAAGGTGACTAGATACATCCACCATCTATTCGTATTAAGTAATGAGATATCGCGATGTGATTTGCGGATATCACTCGATTCAAAATACGAATGTGTCCGAAAACACTTTCGGGCTCGGTTTCGTTAATTCCGAATTAACGAATTTCCGTCGCGACGTGAATTAAATAATTACGCCTTGCGAAATTACTATTCAGTTCACTAATGAATTAATTCTAAATTAATTCGTTTGCCCGAATTAAAATCCGATTTTAATTCCGCGTCGAAATCCAATTTCGTTTAATAATATATCGAATATATTATTTTATCGATTAATTCCAAATTAATCGATCTCTCTCTCTCTCTCCTAATAAGGCATTTTATCCAAGATAAAGTTTCTCCGTTATTAATCCAAGATTAATAAAGTTCGAATCAAACATCATAGGTGAATCTTCAGGAAGCGACCCAAGAGATCTCCGGATATGTTGGCAGTAAATACGGTCGTTGGATAATCCAAACACGTACGTACCTCGTACTATGTTTTTACCGATTTACAAGACAAGGTTGGCTTCTAGCAAAGCGCCATGCCTACCCAATTCTCCAGAAATATTCTTACTGGAATATTAGATCTATATCAATCGTAGTATTGCGTACATTGATCCAGTATCAGACGATCACATGTTAGGCCTGGGGCTGGAAATGTGTCTGCCCCGTACGAAACATATATCAGACATCAAGCAACTAGTCTCTTTAAATCGGGCAATACTGACCTAGTCATATTGTCCCGACGGTTGCAACCTTTTATAGAGCACTAGTTCTGTATCCTGCGCGATCATCAACTCCATATGTCTGAAGTGACACTTTCATCTTGACATCACACCCAGTGCACTACGATTCCTGATAAACCCAGAAAGGTGAACACAGAACCAGTTAAGGTCCCCCAACCACCAAAACCAAAGTTTACCTATTGTCGCAAGTACTAGCGATGCAAGTCTCAAGTTAAGACCATATACACCTACCCTGATGCGGCCTCCCATAGACACGCAGACATACTACCAATGGGATTCCGCGGGGTCTATCCAGAGCGAAGCTGTTTTCCGTACCATCGGTAAAACACAACCTCCTATCGCACTTGCATAAGTATCCTATACTTAAATATATGAGAACTATGCCGTTGTGCCCTCACAACATGCACAAGTGCAATACTAGTCTATTCCGCATTATCGATGTCCGATCTCGATAATACTCCGACTAGGGATATTTAATGATTTAAACCTTTATGTATTGATACTGTCTCATATCATCTCAATACAGAATTAATCATATGGACTTTCGCCATTTATATATCAAAGTAAATAAATTACAAAACGGCAAAAGGCAATTTCATTATCACATAGTTAATTTTGTACAATAATACAATATCATTTACAAAACAGTGACGCTATGGGTCATAATGTCTAACAATCTCCCACTTGGCCTATAGCCAGTCACTCAAGCATCTAATACCTGAACTATGTATATGTCGTTCAAACAATTACGGAATAACCGCTTCGTCAGCGGATCTGCAATGTTGTTATCTGATGCGACCTTCTCGACTTTTACATCGCCACGATGTATAATCTCCCGAATCAGATGGTAACGCCGAAGAACATGCTTGGATCGTTGATGAGACCTTGGTTCCTTAGCTTGTGCTATAGCCCCGTTATTGTCACAATACAATGGAACGGGCTCAGCTGCTAACGGAACTACTCCTAATCCAATTAGGAACTTTCGGATCCAAACTGCCTCATTTGCTGCTTCCGATGCAGCAATATACTCCGCTTCTGTCATTGAATCGGCAACAGTATCTTGCTTGGAAGATTTCCAGCTCACTGCTCCGTTATTCAAACAAAAAATGTACCCGGATTGCGACTTGAAGTCGTCCTTGTCGGTTTGGAAACTTGCATCGGCATACCAAGATACCACAAGTTCTCCTTCTCCGTAAATTAAGAAAGCACCCTTAGTTCGTCTAAGATACTTAAGGATATTCTTAACTGCCATCCAGTGACCTTCACCTGGATCGGCCTGATAGCGACTGCACATGCTCAAAGCAAATGACACATCAGGTCCGTGTACATATCATGGCATACATGATCGATCCGACTGCCGAGGCGAACGGTATCCGACTCATGTTATCTCTCTCTTCTTGAGTCTTAGGACACATGTCCTTAGACAGAGAGGTACCACGTAATATTGGCATCAATCCCTTCTTGGATTATCCATGCTGAATCGCTTCAACACTTTGTCAATATATGTACTCTGGGAGAGTCCAAGCAGCTTTCTAGATCTATCCCGGTAGATCTTTATTCCCAGAATAAAGGCTGCTTCTCCCAGATCTTTCATGGAGAATTTTAATGAAAGCCAAGCTTTCACCGACGTTAGCATGGGAATGTCATTGCCTATAAGCAATACATCGTCGACATAAAGGACAATAAAAGTCAGTGCTCTCCCACTAACCTTCTTGTATACACAAGGGTCATCTTCGTTTTGCACGAAATTATATTCTTTTATGATTTCATCAAACCGCTGATCCATGACCGTGATGCTTGCTTCAATCCATAAATGGATCGATTTAACTTACAAACCTTGTTTGCAAGTCTAGGTACGATAAAACCGTCAGGCTGTTGCATATAAACATCCTCCAAAAGGTTTCCGTTAAGGAAAGCGGTTTTAACGTCCATCTGCCATATCTCGTAATCGAAATATGCAGCTATTGCAAGCATTATCCGAATGGATTTAATCATGGCAACGGGTGAGAAGGTTTCGTCATAATCAACACCATATTGTTGACGATACCCCTTTGCTACAAGCCTAGCTTTTTATGTTTGCACGTTGCCATCCATGTCGGTCTTCTTCTTGAAGATCCATCTGCATCCATAGGTTTTACCTTCTGGTGCATCAACCAGTGTCCAAACTTGGTTGGCATACATGGAATTCATCTCAGACTTCATGGCTTCTTGCCATAAAGCGGAATCAATATCTTGTATTGCTTCCTCATACGTAGACGGTTCATTATCCTCAATAAGATTAATATCTACATGAGGCGAGATCAGGTACCCATACCTCTCAGGTACTGTCCTGACTCTCTCCGACCTACGCGGTCCTTGTGTATATGAAGGTTGTGGTACAGACTCATCCCGGATGGTCTGTTCATGTTCCGTCGTTGATTCATTGCCAGGAACAGTATCACCACGATTTTCATCGAGCTCCACTTTCCTCCCACTTACCACTGCATCTAAGAATTCCTTTTCAAGGAAAAATACATGTAGAGCAACAAATACTTTGTTCTCTTGCGGGTGATAGAAGTAATATCCTTTGGTTTCCCTAGGATATCCTACGAAAAGGCATTTATCTGATTTGGGTTCTAATTTGGTACCTTCCAAACGTTTAACATATGCCCAGCAACCCCAAATCTTCAGGAAAGAGAAACCCGGTTTCCTTCCTGTCCATATCTCGTATGGAGTCTGTTCAACAGACTTTGACGGAACCTTATTCAAAATAAGTATTTCACTGCTTAATGCGTATCCCCAGAAGGATATTGGTAGCTCAGTGCGACTCATCATTGACCTTACCATGTCTAACAAGGTACGGTTTCTCCGTTCAGACACACCGTTTAATTGCGGTGTTCCAGGAGGAGTCCACTGTGAAAGAATACCATGTTCTTTCAAGTAATCTTGAAACTCATAACTTAAGTATTCGCCACCACGGTCCAACCGTAATGTCTTAATACTCTTGCCTGTTTGTTTTTCAACTTCGTGTCGAAACTCTTTGAATTTCTCAAAGGTTTCCGACTTGTGCATCATTAGATACACATAACCGTAACGTGATGCATCATCCGTAAAGGTTACGAAGTATCGATATCCACCTCTAGCCTGGCTAGACATGGGCCCACATACATCACTATGAACGAGGGCTAACAGTTCTGTGGCACGTTCACCTTTACCTCTAAAAGGTGATTTAGGCATTTTGCCTAAAAGACAAGATTCGCAGACATCATATGAATTAGGATCAAATCCGTCCAAGTACCCACTCTTCGAAAGTGTGGATATGCGAGTCTTGTTAATGTGTCCTAGACGACAATGCCACATATAAGCTTCATCTTTTAGATTACTCCTTTTGAGCCTTTTGTTTGTCATTTTGTGTTTAGGAGATTCATTTACATTCAAAATATAAAGACCATTATTTGCAACAACAGTGCAAATTTCTGCATCATTTTTATATAAATAACACCCAGTGTTTCTAAATACAAAAGTGTACCCATGCTGGGTTAACAAAGATACAGATATAATATTCCTAGTTAAACTAGGTATATAATAACAGTTCAAAAGTTTAAGTACATGCCCTGAGGGCAGTTCCAAAACAAAAGTCCCTACAGCCAAAACAACAACTGGTGTTCCGTTTCCGACTCGTAGGTCAATCTCCCCTGAAGCCAGCATCCTGCTATTCTGCATATCCTGCAAATCAGTACAAATATGAGCAGCACAACCAGAATCAAAAATCCAATTTTTAAGACTAGAAGTAGTCATATTTATTTCAATAACAAACATACCAGAGGCTGGTGCCTTGCCTGCCTTGATATCATCCCTGTGTCCCTTGCCCATTCGGCAGTCACGTTTCCAGTGACCTTTCTTGCCGCAGTTGAGGCAGACATCTTGAGATTTGTTCCTTGGCTTCCCAGAAGCCTTTGTCGACTTGCCTTTACCATTGTTCTTATGTTTCCTCTTCCTTACCCCTCCAGTTGCCCTAAGCCCAGCCTTTGGCCCCTGAGAGGTCGATGCAAAGTGCGCCTCGCGCTTGCCCCCTTTTAGGAGTTCTTTTTCAGACTCCTTTAAGATGGATAACAACTCTCCAAGAGTGTCATCTGTATCCATCAACTTGTAGTTGATTATGATTTGTTTCCAAGTATCAGGAAGTGATTGCAAGATCATATCTATAGTCAGCTCAGCCTCCAAGACTATTCCCATATTGGCCAACTCATCAATATCGGCGATCATTTGAGTCCCGTGGGCCTCAACTGATGCGTCATCAGTCATTCGGGCGCGGAAGAGTTTCTTCACCAACTCATACCTCCCCATCCGCTTATTGGAGCGGTGGAGATCTCGCAGTCTAGCCATCATATTATAAGGATCCAAGTCCCTATTTTGGCGACGAAAGTACTGAGTCATCGAAGCTAACATAATAGCCTGAGCTGTGTCACAATCACTGCTGTGAGTTTTCCATAACTCAAGCTCAAGTGGATCTGTGGGCTTAGGCGGGAGAGGTGTTTGTATAGTATACAGCATCCTCTCAGCCCCAAGGACTATCCTCAGGTTCATTTCCCAATCAGCGAAGTTTGTCCCCTTAAAGACATTGTCACCCATGATGATGTCTCGGACATTTACTTTGCTAGCCATCTCAACTACGATAGTCCAACTATCTAGTTAACGATAAAATGGGTACAGTCAAACTGTTACAAAAAATAACAATGTATTAGTCCAACTAATTATAATAAATAGACGAAATAATTTTGAAGAACGCGTAAGGCAAAGTATCTGAATGAAATTGCAAATTCACATACAAGCCTCCCACTATTTTCATCAAGTCTCTAACCCTCTGTTGAGAACTCGGGAAATCCTATTTCCTAGTGGGCTAGGATCCCGTTAAATAACACACAACCTTGACTTTGGCCAACAAGATGTATGCTATTTAACTAGGTAGATCTCACAGATCAATTGGATCCATCCAATTCACCTAGATCCGGTTAGGTGGACATCCAAGTCCTAAACATATTGCTATGCCAATGTATCTAATACATTTTCTAACCATATCCTCCGGACCATCTAGGCCTTGGCTTTGGCACAACAAACCTAATGATTCCAGTTAAGCGGGACCCATTGACAAGGATAGTTTCGTAATCAATGTCGTTGGACAAAAAGTGATCTTGACTTTGGCCAACAAATCACAACTTGGACAAGACACCGATGTGGAACAAAACTCTCATGATTCAAGTACATCCTAATTGACAAGGTCTTGACTTTGGCCAACAAACCAATGCCAATCGGATCTTGAACAAGAATCATTCAATGGAAGGATAATCGCTTAATATAGATTGAGGGATTTTTGCGTAATTGGCAACCAATTTATTTATCTTTGTTAGGTCTCATCATCATACACCCTTAATCATGCTTCTAAAACATCATAAAGCGCGTAAAGTAAATTAATAGTGATATGCGGATGGATATATAAACAACTTGTTCCTAGAACAAATCACTCTCTTTCCTTTCCCCGCTAGCACTATTCTACTTCTACCCAATTACATAATACAATAAGAGAAACCTCATTTACATTGAGGGGAATTAGGTGAGAAGAGAATACAAAGAGATAAAGAGATAAGGCTGGACACGCAGGTCCAATTTATAAATTCCAAATTTACAATAATTTCTAAAATTACCCTTTCCCTTCTAATATCCATCCGATATACACTATTCATTCATCACATACATATATATTCAAACAAGACATGCTTTTTACAACCAATCTAATCCAATTAATTAGTCTTTGTTTAAGTGATCATCCAATGCTCAAACAACAGTTTGATTTTGCGCGAGTCCAACTCGATTGAGAATAAGTACATAAGGTACGAATTCGCGAATTATATCGAACTACTTATTAAATCTAATTTAATTCGTATTCAGTACTAATTCAATTATTTAATTCCAAATTAAATGTTTACACTTTTAATGTGCTTTAAAGACTTAGATTTTAAATCTAATCTAATTGGGTCTCAAAGCCCAACTAACATCCAATGTTTAATTTAATTGAAGTCAAATGGGCTTTCAATTGATTTATTAAGGCTTGGGCTTTGGTCAATGTGGGTCAAACCCAATTACCAAGCCCAAATAAGGAATCACCCTTAAATGCCACAAAACCAATTTTAAGCCCATAAGGCCCAATTAAATTTTTAAAGCCCATTATATTATATTTGGACTTAATGGAGTGATTTAGGCCCAAATTGGATCCAATCCTTTTGGCCCAAATCTACTTGGTCCAACCAAGCCCATTATGCCCAAATACAATATTAAAAGCCCAATTCACCAATTAAGCCCATTAATTAAATTTCAATATTCCAAATTTTAAAATTCAATTAATTAAAGTGTAAAACCAAGATTAATACATTAAACCAAATATTTCAAAATACCAATTTAATTATTAATCACCTAATGTTCAAAATAAATGTCCAACATTAATTTTAACAAAAAATCAACTCCTTTTTCATGTCTTTCACATTCGGCCAAGTGAGATTTTTGTGTCGATTTGTTTTTCAATCCGATTGAATCACTAATCTACGTCCCGTATACGTTTTAAGTCATCCAATGATCTTGTACACAAAAAATTCCAACACATCCAATGTTCATACCCATTCGGCCAAGGTTACATTTTTGGGGAAAAATCATCCAATGCATTTTTCTCAAAATTGATTCCATATAATATCATTCTATATACATGTAAGCATACTCATTCATCAAATTTCACAAGAACATGCTTCAATCAATTTTACCCAAATTTTAACCTAATATATTTCATGCTTAAACATAGCTCAATGATACCATTGTTGGTTTCTATTATTTGTCCCAAGGAAAGTATAAGCATATGAAATACAATAAATGAATATATAATAAACTTGAAGCATGGCGGAATCATACTTACAAAGCTTTTGTGATGAAGAAGATGAACAAAGGGTTGAAGCTCCAAGTTCCTATATGGTTCGGCCAAGAGGAGAAAAGAGTTGAAAGCTCCAAGCTTTGTGTATTCCAAGCTCCAAGGTGGTTTCCCTATCACCTCCTTTGATTCCTTGCTTGTGCTAGCAAAAATGGAGAATGAGAGAACAATCTTCTACCTTGCATGTGCAGCTTACGGCGTGAGCAAGAGAGAAAGAAGAGGAGAGTGTTTCACTTTTAATTTTTGTTCACTTTGCATGCCAAAACCGTGAATGACCAAGGAAATGAAAAGTGATATGATATCTAATACCAAAAGAATTTTTTAATGCAAAAAATCCTTCAAAGCCATGCATGGCTTTCCCTTCAAAATGAAATCCATCATTTGCCATCATTACCACACTTTGAGATTAGAGACAATGTATCATCCCTCAAAGGTGACTAGATACATCCACCATCTATTCGTATTAAGTAATGAGATATCGCGATGTGATTTGCGGATATCACTCGATTCAAAATACGAATGTGTCCGCAAACACTTTCGGGCTCGGTTTCGTTAATTCTGAATTAACGAATTTCCGTCGCGACGTGAATTAAATAATTACGCCTTGCGAAATTACTATTCAGTTCGCTAATGAATTATTCTAAATTAATTCGTTTGCCCGAATTAAAATCCGATTTTAATTCCGCGTCGAAATCCAATTTCGTAATATATATCGAATATTATTTTATCGATTAATTCCAAATTAATCGATCTCTCTCTCTCTCCTAATAAGGCATTTTATCCAAGATAAAGTTTCTCCGTTATTAATCCAAGATTAATAAAGTTCGAATCAAACATCATAGGTGAATCTTCAGGAAGCGACCCAAGAGATCTCCGGATATGTTGGCAGTAAATACGGTCGTTGGATAATCCAAAGACGTACGTACCTCGTACTACGTTTTTACCGATTTACAAGACAAGGTTGGCTTCTAGCAAAGCGCCATGCCTACCCAATTCTCCAGAAATATTCTTACTGGAATATTAGATCTATATCAAGCGTAGTATACCGTAGTATTGCGTACATTGATCCAGTATCGGACGATCACATGTTAGGCATGGGGCTGGAAATGTGTCTGCCCCGTACGAAACATATATCGGACATCAAGCAACTAGTCTCTTTAAATCGGGCAATATTGACCTAGTCATATTGTCCCGACGATTGCAACCTTTATAGAGCACTAGTTCTGTATCCTGCGCGATCATCAACTCCATATGTCTGAAGTGACACTTCCATCTTGACATCACACCCAGTGCACTACGATTCCTGATAAACCCAGAAGAGGTGAACACAGAACCAGTTAAGGTCCCCCAACCACCAAAACCAAAGTTTACCTATTGTTGCAAGTACTAGCGATGCAAGTCTCAGGTTAAGACCATATACACCTACCCTGATGCTGCCTCCCATAGACACGCAGACATACTACCAATGGGATTCTGCGGGGTCTATCCAGAGCGAAGCTGTTTTCCGTACCATCGGTAAAACACAACCTCCTATCGCACTTGCATAAGTATCCTATACTTAAATATATGAGAACTATGCCGTTGTGCCCTCACAACATGCACAAGTGCAATACTAGTCTATTCCGCATTATCGATGTTCGATCTCGATAATACTCCGACTAGGGATATTTAATGATTTAAACCTTTATGTATTGATACTGTCTCATATCATCTCAATACAGAATTAATCATATGGACTTTCGCCATTTATATATCAAAGTAAATAAATTACAAAACGGCAAAAGGCAATTTCATTATCACATAGTTAATTTTGTACAATAATACAATATCATTTACAAAACAGTGACGCTATGGGTCATAATGTCTAACATTATCCGCAAGTGACACGTGGCGATAAGAATCGGAAATTAGCCAATCAGAAGCCGCCACGTGTCATAATAATTAACTCCCAACCACATTGCCACGTGTTACCTTATCACCTTATCCAGAATCTAAAGCCGATGAACCAGAAGCTGCGACGCGTGACCCTTACTGATGCCTATAAATAGAGCTCGAAATTTCAGTTTCAGTTGTACCATTCGCTCTGAATTCTCTCATGTAAATATGGAGTTTTCTATCTAGTTTCTTTAAAATTTTAGTTTTGTAATTAATTTTTATTACTTTCTGTAATAATAGTGATTTACTTTTTTACTTTTTAAAATTTTTACTATTCACCATGAGGAGGTAACTTCCCCCTGCTATGGTGAAAGGTAATTCTTTTACTATTGCTATTTAGATTAATCTCCCTTAAATATAATATATTCACTATTTAAAATTTGACTTAAAAAGGATACCACTATATTGGTCGGTTGGTAATTCATTTTAAACTGGTTTAAACCTGACTAAGCAAGGATACCGCCAGATTGGTCTGTTGGTAATTAAACTTTCTTACCGCCTATATGGCAGGTTCATGGACAAATCTTTTTACCGCCTTAATGGCTGGTTGGACTTAATTTGACTTAATCAGGTTACCGCCTAAATGGAAGGTTGGTATAATAATCACAAGTTAATATATTATACTAAGGGAGATATATAAATAGTAAATAGTAAAAGTGATCCTTTTACCTTAGCATTTTATTTTATTGTAATTTACTTTTCAGCTTTTATTTTACCGCAATTACTTTTCTGCATTTTTACTTTATGTCTTTACTTTTAAGTTTTTATTAGCCCTAGTTATGAGTCGTAACTAAGTAGTTATCTGGGGTTCTGATGAATTTTAATATCACCGGTTTATAAGGGGTTATTTTATAGTTTGGGTAATTTAAAGGTTTACTTATTAAGTCTTAAGCTTAATGCTTCTTGTTGTCTGATCACCAATAAGATTGATGTGGTAAATCTAAAATAAACTTGACAAAGGAATTTTAGATTTCAGCCTTAGACTTAATAGCCCACGATCTTCCTTGAGGATAGATAACCCTTTAATAGATTTCCTTACATGATAGACATATACCTGTCGGACGGGGGTAGCCATAATTGGAACTTAAACTTAATGAATCTAGATAATTTGGTTGACATAGACATATGGTTCAATTGGGTTAAACTGGGTATTTGCGTCTGACCATCGACATAGGCTTTTCCAAAATTTAGTGTTCCAGGTTAGTAACCAATTTATTACACAAACATAAAATAACCACTTCATCTTTAAAATGATATTGGAAGAAATCACAACCCTAGATAGTTTTTAATATTGAATTTTCTTAAACCTACATTCGTACAATTTTATTTACTTATTTTTTAAAATTTAAAATCTTCACCATTTCAAATCAATCAATCAACTTGTCAGATACTAGTAATCATTTGACCTCATAAAATTAATAGATTAGGTATTAAGTCCTCGTTGGATCGATAGTTTTTATACTACTTGAACGATACGTGCGCTTGCATTATACGCGTGTGTAAGCACCGGTCACCAGTTGTCCAATTTGATTCTCCAGTGTGTAGGACACAAACGTGGACGACACTGTCCTGGGCTCGCTGCCCGGGTGGGAGTACGGAATAGCCCGCGGGGGAACTAAACCGGAGAAATAACATGGAGTCACCACCCGGTGTGAATCGGGAAAATGATTTAAGTCCGCACTCACCCCTCGCAAGGGAAGACCTCAAACCGTTGGGTTCCGAATGGTCCATTACTCATGCCACTTGTAATGAAAGGATTTGGGCAATAATCTAACCAAGCCTAAGCAACATATATTTCCAAGGATAATCTACTCTTAAGTTCGTATGTATAAAATAAATCATCATAACGGCAAACATACAATAACACACGACAATCTCATGAACATACTTCAATTATATAATGCGGAAAACAAAGAACAACCTAAACATAATGCAAATTCCAAACGCAAAATAAATAACTAATCATTCTTTAAAATAAACAACTAAATAGGCTAAATCATGCTTAAGAACCAAGTAACATACTAACGGCCTAATCATGTTTGAACACCATCTCATGAACACATCAAATAAATAAATACGGGAATACAAATGGATGATAACAGTAAATGCATCAATAATGGAATGGTATGATTAATTACATAATGCAAGAAAAATCACCCAAGAAGCAATTATGCATGAAATGTGATGAAACATATGAAATCTCATTCGTGGAGCGTTCGTAAACGCGTTCGAACGGTAAATAGAAGGTTCGCGTTCATATGGCTTTCGAGAACGTGTTCGAACGGGACAAGACCTGATGCATGATGGAATAGAAAATGTGTGTGTTTGAGTAGCGTTCGTAAACGTGTTCGAACGGTAAATAGAAGGTTCGCTTTCGTATAGCGTTTTAGAACGCATTCGAACGGGACAAGACCTGATGAAACAAAATGCATGCGCGTTTGAGTAGCATTTGTGAACGCGTTTGATTAGGAAGCACAAGGTTCACGTTCGTATAGAGTTTGAGAACGCGTTCGAACGGGACCAGACCTGATGCCTAATAGACAACGCAAAAACATACATAGATGAGCGAATACACAATGTAGGACCCCGTGTGCCCGATTGAACTCATTCCCATTCAATCGAGTACACCTCGTCCGGCACGGTAAAACATCGTGGTAAAGGTAGCCTTTAGGCATTTTCCCTCAAATAGAGGACCTTTAATCCACCCTAGTTAGCCCATGCGCACTATAATGCAATACATGCGTAAATAGAACAATGATATGCACAAAGACAATGACATAATAAAAGGCGCGGCAAAACATCGTGGTAAAGGTAGCCTTTAGGCATTTTCCCTCGAATAGAGGAACTTTAATCCACCCTAGTTAGCCTATGCGAAATTACATTACAATACATATAAATTAAAGACAATGATATAGGACTTCTTATGCTCGGTTGAACATATCTCACATCCAACCAAACATACTTTGTCCGGCACGGCAAAGTATTGTCGTAAAGGTAGCCTTTTGGCCTTTTCTTCCCTCAATTATTGTCGTAAACCTTTAGACCAACCTACTAAGCCCATGCGCACTATATCATCAATTACATAGACAACCGATGTACATAAAGTAAAAGACGGAATATAAAAGGCGCGACAAAGTATTGTCGTAAAGGTAGTATTTTAGACTTTTTCTTCCCTCAAATAGAGAACCTTTAGACCAACATACTTTTATGTCGACTCTTGGAAGCGCATTACAAGGTCACCGGAAGGGCTAACACTCCGCAACACTTCTGGTTCGCTGGTTCATGTCTTTCCTCACTGTTTCACTGCTCGGGCTGCTATTTTTACTCAGTTTTACTGCTGTTTTAATGTTATTTTTGTTATATTTGGGGGCTGTTGTTTGTGCAGTAATCTTAAGGGTTTTAAAGTGCAGTTTTTGTTCACTGTTTTTTGTGATTTGAGCTACTGTTTTAAGGTATTTGGGCTGCTATTTTTTGATTATTTGGGTGCAGTTTTCGGTAGTATTAGGGGGCTGTCTTGGGCTGCTTTTTCGGTGAGGTTAAGGGCTGTATGGGATGTGTTTTGGTAACGGCAATGGGGCTGTTTTGGTTTGTGATTTTCGGTGGATGTAGGGGTTATTTCAAAGGTGATTTTCGGTTAAGCCTTACTGTTTTATGGGTGTGATTTTTGGCAATGGAGGGTGTTTATAGGGATGTGTATTAAGTTCTTGTAGAGAGGGGAGGAGAAGAGAAATATTTGTTGCTTCTAGTTTGAGGTTAGGCGTGAATGCTAGGCTCCACAAGGGTTGGATTTGTGTCTCTTTTATTGGCAATGGCTAGGGTGAATCCATTTTTGAAAAGGAAATGGACCAATTAGTGTCTCACAAGGAAAATATCTAGTTAATTGGGGACATAATTTGGCTTAATTAGGAAAATGATATATTTGATTTGTTTTATTTAGGTATGTGAATTATTTAATTTAGGAAGGACATTATTTTAATTTGTGAAATGTGTTTTAAATGTTTTAATTATTTTTGGGTGTTTGGTGGGCTAATTGGGCTTAGGCGTGAGGCTAGCAGCAAAACCAGAAGTACCGACACCGTTCGAACGCCGATTCGAACTCTACACGAATGCCGGCAATCTGTTTGACGTTTAAACGTGTTCACGAACGCAACATGAATGATAGCAGGGAACATGTGAATTCAATCTGATGACATACTTATTCTGAATTTCCCCTTCCGACATTCGTTTCCCGCGACTTCCGTGACTTAAAAGGTAGTGTCTCCAAATGAGACTCATCATAGGGACTTAAAAGCAAAATGTAGTGCCTACAGTCGCCCCCACTTTGATGGGACTTGTGTAGTGTGTGACAATGACAATCCTATCAAAGTTGTGTAATGCATTTTTACTTACCTGGCTCGCCAGCTGTCACCTGACTTGCCTGCTGCTTCGAGCTGAGTTGATGACGCAGTGGAACTCGATCTTGGGACCAATCCCAATAACTGCAATCGACAACGGGGGCATTAACCCTGGGATGCATCCAATTACCACTGACAATATGGTCATGACCTTGTGACGCATCCCCAAAATTGATGATGCTGTGGGCCAACGACCTTGGGACGCATCCCGATAACTGCAACCGACAATGGGGGCCTCGACCCTGGGACGCATCCCAATACCACTAACAATGTGGGTCACGACCCTGGGACACATCCCCAAAACTGACGATGCACGGGGCCAACGGCCCTGGGACGCATCCCGATAACTACAACCGACAATGGGGGCCTCGACCCTGGGACGCATCCTGATAACATTGATAATGTGGGTCACGACCCGGGACGTATCCCCAAAACTACTGATGATGCTGATGTGGGTCTCGACCCTGGGACGCATCCCCAAAACTGCTGATACTGATGTGGGTCACGACCATGGGACTCATCCCCATTCCTAAAACTAATACTGATGATGATGTGGGTCACGACCCCGGGACTCATCTCCAAAACTAATACTGATGCTGAGGTGGGCCTCGCCCCCGAGACTCATCCCCAAAACTGATACTGATGATGAGGTGGGCCTCGCCCCCGGGACTCATCCCCATAACTGATACTGATGCTGAGGTGGGCCTCGCTCCCGGGAATCATCCCCAAAACTGATATTGATAATGAAGTGGGCCTCGCCCCAGAGTGCCATACCCGACAATATTGATACTGATGTGGGCCTCACCCCCGGAACTCGTCTCCAAAACTGATGCTGATACTGATCTGGGTCACAACCCTAGGACTCATCCCCAAAACTGACATCGATGTGTTGTTGCTTCTGGTTGGCTTGCATTTTCCGCTTTCTTTTTTTTTCTTTGAAACCTGTTATTACAAAACAGAACAAACACAAAAAAGAATGCCAAAATACGTTATATATATGTATGCATGCATGAATGAGTTTCCTATCTCGTTGGGTTAGGTCTTCCGCCGATTCCCCTGGTGACTGCTTGGTCTATTATTCCTCAGGCAAAATACTACTTCAATCTGTCTATGTCAATCGGCTCGGTGAACTCGTTCCCTTCCAAGTCTGACAGTCTCAGTGTTATATTTCCCATTACTTTCTGTACTATGTAGGGTCCTTCCCAGTTGGGTCTGAACTTTCCTCTCGGATCTGTCGTCGATGGTGTTGACTGCTTAAGTACCAAATCACCATTTCTGATCTTAGTAGGACACACCTTCTTGTTGAATGCTCGAGCCAACCTCTTCTGGTATAACTGCATGTGACATAAGGACTTTATTCTCTTCTCATCGAGCAATGCCAACTGTTCAAACCTCTGTGAGGCCCATTCTTGTTCAAGCAACTTTATTTCTGCTAATACCCTAATTGACTGTATATCAACTTCCACTGGCAGTACTGCTTCCATTCCATAGACCAAAGAGTAATGTGTGGCTCCCGTTGCTATTCTCATAGATGTTATGTACCCCCACAAGTCGTACGGCAATTTATCGGCCCAACCTCTGTAGTTCTCCGTCATCTTGGCTAACATTTTCTTTATTGTCTTGTTGGCTGCCTCAACTACCCCATTTGCATGCGGTCTGTAAGGTGATGACTTGTGATGGCCTATCCTGTACTTCTGCAGCATTACCTTTGTTACCCATTGGAACTGAACTCCATTTGTCTGTAACCACGTGATGCGGCATACCATACCGACGTATGAGATTTCGAGCTATGAACTTTGCCATCTGCTTTGCTGTAACATTACGGAATGATTCGGCTTCCACCCACTTTGAGAAGTAATCTACTGCCACTACTATGAAGCGATACCCATTTGATGGATGCGGTCGAATCTCTCCGATCATATCAATTCCCAATGCTGAGAAATGACATGGTTCTGACAACTCGTGTAACTCTGTGTGAGGCAGATGATTCATATTACCATGTGCTTGAAAATCATGACAATGTTTTACCAGCTTCGCGCATTCTGTCTCCATGGTCAATCAGTTGAAACCTTGTCTTGCAATCTTGCGAGACAAATTCAACCCATTCATGTGCAGCCCACATACCCCAGCATGTAGTCCTTCCATTACCTTCTGAGCCTCTTCTTTTCCCAAACACTTCAGCTGAATGCCATTTGTTTGCCTCTTATACAATTATCCTTTCAAAATCACATACTGATAAGCCAACTTCTGAATGGCTATTCTGCATTTTCTACTTGCTTCCTATGGGAGTTCTCTGTGTTCCAGATACCTCCGAATGTCATGATACCAAGGTTTACCATCGTCGATCTCTACTTCTAAAAATCTCTCTGTCTCATAAACGGGTTTGTTTACTGTTGTTAGTACCAATGGTCTCATCACTAACTTCTCTGGATTTTCCCAAGTTGCTACAAGTGTAGCTAATGCATCTGCCCTCTGATTCTCTTCCTGCGGCAAGTGGTGAAACTTACAATCGGGGATAGATTGTGCCAACTTTATGAGGTGAAAAAGATAAGGTTTCAATCGTTCTTCCTTCAATTCCCATTCTCTCTGAATCTGCCGGATTACCAACATCGAATCTCCGTAGACCTCCACGCTTTCAGCCTTCAAGGCTAACAGTGCAGTCAATCCAAAAGCGCATGCTTAATACTCGGCCATGTTGTTGGTTACCTCAAATGTCAACCTCTTGGCCATAGGCAAGGTTTCCCCATCGGGGGACACTATCACAATCCCAATTCCGGCATCTTTGTAATTTACTGCTCCGTCAAAATACATCTTCTATCCCTGAACCGTTATTGCTTGGATCTCTTCATCTGGGAATTCAAACTTATACTGATATCCTTCAATAGGTTGTAATGCCAGGAACTCTGCCACTGCTCGCCCTTTGATTACTTTGGAAGTGAGGTACTCAATGTCAAACTCTGTCAGCAATACTAACCATCTTCCCAACTTCCCTACTAGCGAATGCATTGAATGAAGATATTTCAAGGGATTTTCCTTTGCCACTACCTGTATCTTGTAAGAATGGAAGTAATGCCGCAATTTCCTGGAAGCCCATACCACTGCTAGACAGATATTCTCTACTTCTTGATAGCGAGCTTCATACAGAAGCATTTTCTTACTGAGATAGTAGACTGCATGCTCTACCCCGATCTCATCTGCCTGTACCATCATAGCCCCCAGTGCTTCTGATTCTATAGCCAAATACAGTACCAAGGGTTTACCCGGTCTTGGAGGTTTTACCAAGTATTAACTGATCTTGTCGAAGGCTGACTGACACTGCTCATTCCATTTCATTGGCTGGTCTTTTCTCAGCAGTTTGAAGATATACTCACATACTGATGTCCACTTGGTGATGAACCAACTGATGTACTGAATTTTCCCGAGGAATGCTCCAACTTCTTTCTCTGTCTTCGGTGCTGACATCTCAGTAATTGCCTTGATCTTCACAGAATCTACTTCTATTCCTCCCATTCCCACAGTATGGCCTAATAATTTTCCTGATGTTACCCTAAACACACATTTCTTGGGATTCAGCCGCAAGTTGTATTTGTCAACTCTCTGAAGGAACTTCTCAAGTGCTTCTATATGCCCGATTCTTGTCTCTGATTTCACCATCATGTTATCCACATATACTTCAATCTCTTTGTTCATTAAATCATGTAATAATGTAGTGGTCATCCGTTGATAAATAGGCCCTACATTCTTGAGCCCAAATGGCATTACCTTGTAACAATAAGTACCCCACTCGGTGACAAATGCAATTTTGTGATTGTCTTATTCAGCCATAAGAACCTGATTGTACCATGAAAACCCATCTGCAAATGAATACATGGCAGATAAAGCTGCACTATCAACTAGTACATCAATATGAGGTAGAGGAAAATCATCTTTCGGACAAGCCTTGTTAAGATCTCAGTAATTCACACACATTCTGAGTTTCCCATCTTTCTTCGGCACTGGCACAATATTTGATAACCATTCAGGATACTTTACTACTTCCAGGAACCCCACATCTATCTGTTTCTTGACTTCCTCTCTAACTTCTCAGCCCTCTCTGGTCTCATCCATCGGAGTTTCTGTTTCACTGGCCTAATATTCAGATAAGTTAGTATCGTATACTGGGCGATGCTTCTGTCTACCCCAGGCATGTCCTCGTAAGACCAAGCAAAGACTTTGGCATACCTGACCAATGTTTCTTCTAATTTTTCCCATTCCTTAGAGGTAACCTCACTTGCAATTAGGATTTCCTTGGGATTTTTAGGTGTACCCAAGTTAAATGCATTCGTTTTGGTTGAGCTGATATCAAATATACTCAAGTCATGCAAGTTGAAAGGAAGAGACTCAAGCAAGTAAGCAAAACTGTTGTCTTTATTACTAGTAAATGTAGAAGTACATTCAAATAAATCAGGAAGATAAATGTCTTCGTCATCCACAGACACTTCATCCTCCGCAACAGAGTTTTTCTCAGTTTCTTCATCCTCCCCGATAGTCAGGCTCTCCAATTTCATCAACTCTTCTTCCCACTTATCTTCTTCTTTCACAAATTCTTCCGTCGGTGGCTTCTCACCCAGCATATCTTGGCAGATCTCAAATCCTGGCACCACAATCCCGTTAACTTCTATCGGTTCGGGCTCCCTTGATACCCTGAAGCCTTTACAAAGCATTCCATCAATTTCAACCATTTATTTTTAGCCCTCGGCTTTTCCTCATCAGACTTGTACCCCAAACCCCGTCGAGTAATCTGACCTTTAAAGTTAGGCAATGTTGAACCTTTGCCTGGATCGAACTTCATCTTTTCCATGATCCTAGCCACCCTAAGATCCACCCACTCCTCAAAAGTTGCCGACACTTGGAACCTTGTGAAATGATGTATTTCTAAAGCGGCCACAACATTATCTACCTCAGCTCGAATGGTGACAATCTCTCCCCCATACGAGAACTTAATAACCTGATACAGAGTGGAGGGCACGCCCCCAAGCTTGTGAAACCAAGGCCTTCCCAATAACAAAGAAAAAGTGGCCGGGATGTCCAGCACTGTGAATTGAACCTCATCTTCAATTGGGCCAACTTTGACCATAGCTGCAAAAGTACCCTCAACTCCCCTCTCACTATCACCATAAACTTTAATAGTCATACTGGAGGGATCCAGATCTGTTGCCTTCTTACCCTGTTTTGCCAAAATCTTCAATGGGCATACATTGATGGAGGAGCCATCATCTACAATCACACAAGAGGTCTTCTTGCCCCTTACTTCAGCTCTGATGAATAAGGGTCTATTATGATTCCTTCCCTCAGCCGGAAGTTCCTCCCCAGAAAAGGTTATCTGTAAAGCTTCCTTTTGTACTGATCCAACAAACATTGTGGGGTTAGTATCCTCCGGCACTACTATCTTGCTCAAGGCCTCAACCATAGCATATTTGTGCTCCTGTGATGAACACAACAATTCCCAGATGCTGACATGTGCCTGTGTCTTTTTCAACTGTTGCAGCAATACATCTTTCTTAGCATTTTCTGTATTCTCAGCCATTTCTCTCCCTTCTGTCAACACTTCTTTACCCTTCTCAGCTGTATCACTGTAGAAACGCCTACTATGTGTCATTCCTCTTACCTCATCTTCATCACTACTAGAAAAGTCTACCCAGAAATTCTTCCTCTGTTCTGTTTCATCTTCGCTGTTGCTATCCCAAATTCCCAGGTAAAAGGCTTGGTGGTCAAAGGATTTTAGGATAAGGCTTTCGAGTAGGCCAGAGTTTATCATATAGGTAGGTGGTGGGACAGAGTTGTAATTTGGTAAGGGATTTCAATGTGTGTTGGGCTGGTCTTTTTCGGGATCGGGTATTTTTTTGGGAGTCTATGAGGTCTTGGATTTCGTGGCGGAGGCGGGTGCAATTATCAGTGTCATGGCCTTTCTGTTGGTGGAAATGGAAATATTGGTTTAGGTTGAGATGTGGTGGTGGAGGGTGTGGAAGTGGTTTGGTTTCTAAGGGTTTTAGAAGTCCTTGTTTCTTTAATTTCTCCAACACCTTAGACAATGGTCTTCCTAAGTTGGAAAATCGTCGGTTTTGGATAACAGTAATTTCAGCGGAAACATGCTTGGTACTTGATGTTCCCCTAATGGGCCTCCTGTTCAGGCCATATTACTTCATATTCTATGCCTCTTCTTCTTCAATGTCCATGACAGTTTCCCTCAACTATCGAAAATCAGTAATCATGGAGGTCATCATCCTCAACTTGCCATAAATCGAGGGCTTGGTGCCCTTGATGATCATTTTAATCTGGTTCTTCTCAGAGGGCCGAGTCTGTATTTTCAGAAGCTGGCTTCTCCAGCGGTCTACAAACTCCTTAAAGCTTTCTTCCGGCTTCTACTTAGTGTTCTCTAAATCACGGAGTGAAAAATCAATTTCCAAATCTGTAACATATTGGTTCAGAAAAGCTTCAGCCAGTTCCCTCCAGTCTTCCTTAACCTTTCTTTCCAGGCTATGATACCATACTACCGGCGCCCCCTCAAGTGACATTCCAAACATTTTCTGCACTTGGCGCTGTGACAAGCCCACTGAACTCATAACTGAAACATATTGTCGAAGATGGACCCTCGGGTCCCCATTACCATTGAACTTGGCCATATCAGGCATCTTGAACTGAGCTGGCAGCTGTTCTTCAAAAGTCATTGCTTTATAATCTAACAACTCTTAATGTTTACCCCTCATTTTGCGGGTAACCATTTCTATCTGATCCCGAAGCTTCTGAAATTCTGCCTAAGACCCAATCATTCTCCATGTCGCATATTCTGCCATGTCATCATCAAAAGTGGGGATATCATCCCCCAACCCATTCGGAGGCTCCTTACGCCTCACATTCTCGAAATTTCCCCAGCACGGGGCACAACCATATTAGCCACAACAGCAATCAAGGCTTGTAACTGTTCAGTAATCTTGGTGAGACTGTTCTCAAACTGATCCATACGGGATACCTCATTCTCTGATTCACTCATGTTTGCTATCGGTCTCTTGGTGAGTCTTCATTCTTCCCTTACCCAACGGGAATCTATGGTGTCTTTTAAAACCATATATTAGCATGTATGCGTGCATATGATGCATAAGATGTATTGAATGTATAGGTTAGCCCATTATCATTTTAAAGCATTTATTCACATTATCGCGAAGTGCAAACTTGTCCCAGTTGAAAAAGGCCCAACAGGTTTACACTTTTGCGATAACATGGCTAAATAACTTCAAATGATAAGGGGCTCAATCACAGGATGGCCCATCAGCATTTTAGAAAATTTTGGCCCAACTGTCATAGGATACGAACTCGTCCCAGTTTAAATGGCCCAACAAGTTCACATTTATGACAAGAAGTCCAACTGGATCCAAATGACGATTGTCCCTAAATACAAGAATAAATAGATAATTCAAGCATAAAGCAATAATTTCTACAGAGCGGCCCATTGACATTTCAGAAGCTTTTGGCCAAATTTTCATAGTATACAAACTCGACCCAGTTTAAATGGCCCAACAAGTTCGCATTTTTGACAAGAAGTCTAACTGCATCCAAATGAGGTGATTTAGGCTATTGTTTTAAGGTATTTGGGCTGCTATTTTCGATTATTTGGGTGTAGTTTTTGGTAGTATTAGAGGGCTGTCTTGGGCTGCTATTTCGGTGAGGTTAAGGGTTGTATGGGATGTGTTTTGGTCATGGAAATGGGGCCATTTTGGTTTGTGATTTTTGGTGGATGTAGGGGTTATTTCAAGGGTGATTTTCAGTGAAGGCTTACTGTTTTAGGGGTGTGATTTTTGGCAATGGAGGGTGTTTATGGGGATGTGTATTCAGTTTTTGTAGAGAGAGGAGGAGAAGAGAAATATTTGTTGCTTCTAGTTTGAGGTTAGGCGTGAATGCTAGGCTCCACAAGGGTTGGATTTGTGTTTCTTTTATAGGCAAAGGCTAGGGTGAATCCATTTTCGAAAAGGAAAGGGACCAATTAGTGTCTCACAAGGAAAATATCTAGTTAATTGGGGACATGATTTGGCTTAATTAGGAAGATGATATATTTGATTTGTTTTATTTAGGTATGTGAATTATTTAATTTAGGAAGGATATTATTTTAATTTGTGACATGTGTTTTAAATGTTTTAATTATTTTTGGGTGGGTTTTGGTGGGCTAATTGGGCTTGGGTGTGAGGCTAGCAGCAAAACCAAAAGTACCGACACCGTTCGAACGCCGATTCGAACGCTATAAGAACGTCCGCAATCTGTTTGATGTTCGAACGTGTTCATGAACGCAGCACGAATGAAAGCAGTGAACATGTGAATTGAATATGATAAGATACTTATTCTAAATTTCCCCTTCGGACATTCGTTTCCTGCGACTTTCATGACTTAAAAGGTTATGTCTCCAAATGAGACTCATCATAGGGACTTACATGCAAAATGCAGTGTCTATACAGTGCTTTGATAGAAGTTGAATGACTTTGATTCAATGCCACTTGATTTTGAACCATAGCTGCTAAAGCATCGTATTTTGCTTCTTGCTTTTTTAACTGTGCCAGCATTTCTATTATTCCTGGTTCTTTGTCATACTCCTGGCCTTTGTTTTGCTGCTGGAATCTGGGTGGTGGGTTATTCATTTGCCCTGAATTATTGCTCCATAAAAAATTGGGATGATTCATCCACACTTGGTTGTAGGTGTTGGAATATGGATTATTCCTCTGTCTGTTGAAATTATTGACGTAGTTCACCGTTTCTTTATATTGAATTGGTTTTGGTGCTCCTCCATATGGTGAACTTGTGGTTCCAGCGATGTTCACAACTTGTGTGCTACGTGTTTATAGACATTTGCATATTTGATCCAGTCTGGTATTCACTGCTGTGTTTGCTCCAACTTAATAAATTCCTGCAATTCTTTGAATCATGCTCCTGTCTGTTGCCCATAATGAATTGTTGTTAGCCATTTTCTCGATTAAGTCCCATGCTTGATCTTCTCCTTTTGCCATTAAAGCTCCTCCAGCAGCAGCATCAATTATGGTTCTCATTAGTCCAGAAAGTCAATTGTAGAAGGTTTAGACTTGTGGCCACTTTGCGATTTCATGGTGAGGACATTTCCGAAGAAAATCCTTGAATCATTCCCAAGCTTCGTAGAGGGATTCTGAATCTTATGCCCGAAGGATGTGATGTCATTCCTCAAATTTATAGTTCTGGTTGGTGGAAAGTACTTTGCAAGGAATTTGGTGGCTAGAGTGTTCTAAGTTGTGATGGAACCTGCTGGTAACGAACGTAGCCAAGCTTTAGCTATGTCTTTCAAGGAATATGGAAAAACTCACAGTCTCATTGCTTCTTCTGATGCTCTGTTGTAGTTGAAAGTGCCACAAACTTCCAGGAAGTTGCTGATGTGGGCATTAGGATCTTCAGTTGCATTTCCCCCAAACTGTACTGACTGTTGAATCATCTGGATCCATGTTTTAATGTCACCCGCATTTGTTAGTAAGGGAGGAAGTACAATACAAGAAATGAGTCTATCAACTACCGGAATGGTTCTGTCTCGAATGGAAATTGGTGGTGCAACATTCAAAGGTTTAGGTTCCATGTTAATGATTGCTTCTTGGCCTTCTCGCCTTTCCCTTCTCAACTATCTGATGGTTCTTTCAATCCCTGGGTCAAGCGGTCTTAGTTCAAAGCTTCTGGTTCGTCTCATGTAGTGTTTGAGAACCTGAAACACAATAAAACAAAAACAATAGGCAAAAAGAAAATTAGATGCAAGTAAAGGTATCTAACCTCAAAATTAATTATGAAAGATAAATAAGTCCCCGGCAACGGCGCCAAAAACTTGACCGGCGTAATCACACATGTATAACGCAAGCGCACGTATCGTTCAAGTAGTATAAAAGTATCGATCCCACGAGGACTTAAAACCTTTTGTTATTAATTATGAAGTTAAATATTTACAAGTATCTAATGGATTGGTTATTTGATTGGGTGGTGACTTTAAAATTAAGACAAGTAAATAAATTTCATGAAAGTAGATTGAAGAAAATTCAAATTTATAAAACTATCCGGGGTGTGAATCATTCCAATATTTTTTTAAAAGATGAAGTGGTTATTTTACGTTTGTGTAATATATTGGTTTATTAACCTGAAACACAAAATTATGTAAAAGCCTCTTTCGATGGTCAAATACAAATACCCAGTATAACCCAATTAATCATATTCCTATGTTAATAAAGTTATCTGAATTCATTAAGATTAAGTTCCAATTATGGTTACCCCCGCTCGACAGGTATATTCCTATCCTGTAAGGAAATCTATTAAAGGGTTATCTATCTTCAAGGACGATCGTGGGCTATTGAGTCTAAGGTCTTTAACCTAAAATCTCTTTTCCAAGTTCATTTTAAGTTTACCGAATCAATCTTATTAATGGCCAGTTAACAAGATGCATTAAGACTAAGGCTTAATGAAAAAACCTTTATATTACCCAAACCGTAATTTAACCCCTTATAAAACCGGTGATATTGGACTTCATCCCAACCCCAGATAACTGGCTTAGTTACGACATATATTTACGGTAGTAAAAACTTAAATAAAATAAAAGACATAAAGTAAAAAGCTGAAAAGTAAATTGCTGAAAAGTAAATGTCGTAAAGTAAATGCTGAAATTAAATACTGAAAGTAAATTACTGAAAGTAAATTGCTGAAAAGTAAATAAAGTAAAAGTACAATAAAAGAAAATATTGAGGTAAAAGGATCCACTTTTACTACTTCTATTTTAGATATCTCCCTTAATATAATATATTAACTTTGCATGATAATTACCTGTTGGACAGTTATGACCCATAGCGTCACTATTTGTACAGATCATGGTGTTGTTGTACAAATTAACTATGTGACAAATGAAATTTCTCTTTTATCATTTGTGATTAGATCACCAAGATATATAAATGATAGAAGGTCCATATGATTAGTTCCGGATTGAGATGATATGAGACAGTATCAATCCACGAAGGTTTAATCATTAAATATCCCTAGTCGTAGTATTATCGAGATTGGACATCGATAATGCGGAATAGACTAGTATTACGCTTGTGCGCGTTGTGGGAGCATAACGGCATAGTTCTCATATATTTGGGTATAGGATACTCATGCAAGTGTAAGGAGATTGTGTTTACCGATGGTACGGAAACAGCTTCGCTCTGGATAGACCCCTCAGAATTCCATTGGTAGTATGACTATGTGTCTATGGAAGTCTGAAATCAGGGTAGGTGTATTTGGTCTTAACCTGAGACTTGCACCGCTAATACTTGCGACAATCAATATACTTTCGTTTTAGTCATCCAGGGCTTTAACAGGTTTTGTGTACGCCTCTTCTGGGTATATTGAGAATCGTAGTGTATTGGGTGTGATGTCGAGATGGAAGTATCACTTCAGTCATAGTGGAGATGATGATCACGTAGGATACGAAACTTATTCTCTTATATGCTGCAACTATCGGGATATTATGACTAGGTCATGTATATCCGATTATATAGACTAGTTACCAGAGATCTGATATGTGCTTCGTACGGGGCCGGCACAATTCCAGCCCCAGGCCTAGTATGTGACATCCGATACTGGATCGAAATATGCAATACTACGTATACTACACCTGATATAGATCACTTATTCCTGTAAGGATGTTTCTGTAGAATTGGGTAGGCATGACGCTTTGCTAGAAGCCAACCTTGTCCTGTAAATCGGTAAAAATGTAGTACTAAGTACGTACGTGTTCGGATAGTCCGACGATCAGATTTACTGCTAACATATCCGGGGATCTCATGGATCGTTTCCCGAAGATTCACCGATGACGTATGACTCACACTTTATTAATCTGGGATTAATTAAAAGAGAGAGAAAATTAATATGGGATTAATTACGGAGATATTTTATCTGGGATAAAATAATAATTAAAGAGAGAAAATGATTAATTTGGAATTAATCGATAAAATAATATATTCGATATATTATACGAAATTAGATTTCGACGCGGAATTGGAATTAAATTTTAATTCGGGCGAACGAGTTAATTTAGAATTAATTCATTAGCGATGTGAATAGTGATTTTGCTAGGCATAATTATTTAATTACGTCGCAATGGAAAATTCGTTAATTTGGAATTAGCGAACCCGAGCCTGGGAGTGTTTGCGGGCGCACTCGCATTTTGAATTCAAGTGTGGCCCCCAAGTCACATCAAGCGTCAAATCATTAATCAATCAATTGATGTGATGTCTAGTCACTTTGAGTGATTTGACAACTTGTCACTTTGATTGATGGTGGTTGTTGGAAGCTTTAATGCTTGTACCTTTTTGACTTTTTGAAATTCAAATTTTTGGTATATGTTTTAATTGATTTTGGAAATCAATTAACCAACACATTTTTTTTCTTCTCTCTCTCTTCCTAACTCTCGGTCAAGGGCTCTTTCTTCTCCATTTTTTTGCCAAATACCGAGAATGAAGAAGAAGTGCAAGGGAAATTTTGCGGCAAAATTTCCGAGGTGGTAGCACACATCCGGAGTCTTGCGAAGGTGATAGGGAACCGCACCTGTGAGCATGGAATCACATTACAAAGCTTTGAGCTTGAAGGATTACCATGGCCGAATTTTGAAGCACAAAGATTGATGATTGTCGAGAGTTCAAAGGGCATAAAAAGCTTTGTTGTTCCTCGCATCGCAAAAGCCGTTCATTGTAAGTATTCTGCAACTTCTTTGTTGTATTCGCTCATGGTTTCATTGCTTAAATCGATCCCGGTTAGACTGTAGAAACCCAACAATGTTATCAGAGCCTCTTGAGCATGAAACTTGAATTTAAGGTTAAAATTGGGTAAAATCAAATTGAGCATGATTTGATGAAATTGTTTGATTGAGTATGCTTGAATGATGTTTAATTGAAGTTGTGCATGATCAATTTCATGAAATATTGATTGGATCAATTTTCCCAATATGTGAGGCTTGGCCGAATATGAACATACCCTAATGTTTTGGTATTTTTTCTATTTTTGATAATTGGATGAGTTGGAAAACATTGGGTAATGTTGATTGTGGAATTAATTGGATTGAATTCGGAATCAAACATAAAAAAACCCCAAAATGCCAAGACTTTAGCATGTAAATGAGTTGATTTTTGATTCAACTGTGTTGGACACTATTTGATGATAATTAGCATAATTAATTGTACAAATTTGTGTTTTGGAAATGTTAATTTGGGTAATTAATTATGGCTTACACTTTGTTCAGGTCTCATCATCAAACACCCTTAAACATGCATTCTAAACACATAATAAGGCGCGTAAATAATATAATAATGATATGCAGATGGATATTTAACACATTGATCCTAGATCAAATCTCTCATTTTCCTCTCTGCCGCTAGCACAAGTATTTGCTTCTACCCATTACATAACACTTCTAAGAAACCTCATTTACATTGAGGGGAATAGGTGAGAAGAGAAATAGACAGAGTAAGGAGGTAATAGGCTGGACACGCAGGTCCAATTAATAAATTCTAAATTTATTACAACAATTTCTAAAATTGCCCCACCCATCTAATATCCATCCGATATACATTATTCATGCATCATAACCATGTATTCACACAAGCATGTTATCAATCAATCTAATCCAATTAATTAATCTGATAATTAATGACCATCCAATGTTCAAACAACGATTTGATTTTGCGCGAGTCAAACTCGTTTTACGAATAAATACTCAAATTATGAATTCTTGAATTATATTAAACTACAAAATTAATCCAATTCAATTTGCAGTTATACTAATTCTCTATTTAATTCCAAATTAAATATTACACTTTATTAACGAACCTTTACGACTTAAATTCCAAATTTAATCGTTACGGGTCTCAAAGCCCGATTAACATCCAATGTTAATTTAATTAAAGTCCAATGGACTTTCAATTAATTTCTTTAAGGCGTGGACTTTTGGTCAACTTGGGTCAAACCCAATAACCAAAGCTCAATCAAGGAATAACCCCATAAGCCTAGAAATCAATTTAGGCCCATTAGGCCCAATTAAAATTTTAAAAGTCCATTAAGTCATAATTGGACTTTATGGAAATGGTTTTGGGCCCATTGGATCCAACCAATTTAGCCTAAACTAATCTTGGTACAACCAAGCCCATTAAGCTCAATAACAACTTTTAAGCCCAATTTCCAAAACCATTTCCAACTAAATAAATCACAAAATTCCTATTTCATAATCTAATTAACCTAAAGTGTATATCATAATTAATCAACCAAATCAATATTTCCAAAACACCAATTAGCCTAATTAATTATGCTTATCTACATTAAAACATGTCTAACACATTTTAACAAAAATCAAACCCATTTTCATGCTTTTTTTGTCTCGGCAATTTTGGCATTTTTATGTCCGATTCGAATTCAATCCAATTAAATCCAATTCAACATTAAATCAATATTACCCAATGTTTTCCAACTCATCCAATGATCAAAACACAAAATACAAAACGTTTTATGCCCTTTTAAGCTTTTCCAAGGCTCTCGGCACTCACTGTTTTGGTCCTCAATTTTCGGTCCAAGCTCCAAGCTTTTAGGTGGTGATTCCAAGCTCACAAGTGGGTTTCCCTATCACCTTCGCAAGACTCCGATAGCTTGCTAGCACTAAAGAAATTTTGCCACAAAATTTCCCTTGCTTCTCCTACAATTCATGGTGAAACCAGTGAAGATGAAGAAGAAAAACAGGCCCTAGGCCAAGAAAGAGAGGAGAGTTGTGTGTTGTGTGATAAGTGTTGGTGGTTGGAAAACAAATGTGTATCAAATACACAAAAATGAATTCAAAATTCATGAACCAAATATTTGGCTTTCCAAAAGTCAAAGGTTTAATGCCAAACAACTCCATCAACTATTCACATCACTCAAGTGACAAGTTGTCACATCAATCAAATTGACAAGTGAATTGACGCTTGATGTGACTTATTGGCCGCACTTGAATTCGAAATGCGAGTGCGCTCGCAAACACTCCCGGGCTCGGGTTCGCTAATTCCAAATTAACGAATTTTTCGTTGCGACGTAATTAAATAATTATGCCTAGCAAAATCACTATTCACGTCGCTAACGAATTAATTCTAAATTAACAAGTTCGCTCGAATTAAAATCCAATTTCAATTCCGCGTCGAAATCCAATTTCGCATAATATATCGAATATATTATTTTAATCGATTAATTCCAAATTAATTGTTCTATCTTTTTAAATGATAATTTATCCCAGATAAAATATCTCCGCAATTAATCCCAGATTAATTTTCTCTCTCATCTAATTAATCCCAGATTAATAAATTACGAGTCATACGTCATCGATGAATCTTTGGGAAGCGACCCATGAGATCCCCATATATGTTGGTAGTAAATTCGGTCATCGGACTATTCGAACACGTTAGTACCTAGTACTACGTTTTTACCGATTTACAAGACAAGGTTGGCTTCTAGCAAAGCGCCATGCCTACCCAATTCTCCAGAAATATCCTTACAGGAATATATGATATATATCAGGCGCAGTATATGTAGTATTGCGTATTTTGATCCAATATCGGATGTCACATGCTAGGCCTGGGGCTGGAATTGTGTCTGCCCCGTACGAAGCACATATCTGATCTCTGATAACTAGTCTCTATAATCGAATATACATGACCTAGTCATAATATCCTGATAGCTGCAACATTTAAGAGAACCAGTCTCGTATCCTACGTGACCATCATCTCCACTATGACTGGAGTGATACTTCCGTCTTGACATCACACCCAACATACTACGATACTCAATATACCCAGCAGAGGCTTACACAGAACCTGTTAAAGCCCTGGACGACCAAACCAAAGTATATTGATTGTCGCAAGTATTAGCGGTGCAAGTCTCAGGTTAAGACCAAATACATCTACCCTGATTTCAGACTTCCATAGACACATAGTCATACTACCAATGGAATTCCGAGGGGTCTATCCAGAGCGAAGCTGTTTCCCGTACTATCGGTAAACACAACCTCCTATTTCAATTGCATGAGTATCCTATAACAAAATATATGAGAACTATGCTGTTATGCCCTCACAACGCGCACAAGTGTAATACTAGTCTTTTCCGCATTATCGATGTCAGATCTCGATAATACTCTGACTAGGGATATTTAATGATTAATCCTTCGTGGATTGATACTGTCTCATATCATCTCAATCCAGGAACTAATCATATGGACCTTCTATCATTTATATATCTTGGTGATCTAATCACAAATGATGGAAGGGCAATTTCCTTTGTCACATAGTTAATTTGTACAACATCACCATGATCTGTACAAATAGTGACGCTATGGTCATAACTGTCCAACATTATACGCGTGTGATTACACTGGTCAAGTCTTTGGCGCCGTTACCGGGGACTTATTTATCTTTCACTATTAGTTTTGGGGTTAAATACCTTTACTTGTATCTAATTTTCTTTTTACTTTTTATTTCTGTTTTCTTGTGTTTCAGGTTCTCAGACACTACATGAGACGAACCATAAGCTTTGAAATCTGACCGCTTGACCCATAAATTGAATGAACCATCAGACAATTAAGAAAGGAAAGGCGAGAAGGCCAAAAAGCAATAGTTAATATGGAACCTGAATCGTTGGAAGTTGCACCACCAATTCCCATTCAAGATAGAACCATTTCGGTGTTTGACGGCTTTATTTCCTGTATTGTACTTCCTCCCTTACCAGAAAATGTGTGTGACATCAAAACATACATTCAGATGATTCAGCAGTCAATTCAGTTCGTGTAGATTGCAACTGAAGGTCCTAATGCCAATATCAGCAACTTCATGGAAGTTTGCGGTACTTTCAATTATAATTGAGCAGCTGAAAAAATCAACGAGACTGCGAGTTTTTCCATATTCTTTGAAAGATAGAGTAAAAGCTTGGCTACATTCACTACCAATAGGTTCCATCACAACTTGGAACACTTTAGCCACCAAATTCCTTGCAAAGTACTTCCCATCAACCAGAACCAAAAAGTTGAGGAATGACATCACATCCTTCATGCAGCAAGATTTAGAATCCCTCTGCGAAGCTTAGGAAAGATTCAAAGATTTGCTCCGGAAATGTCCTCACCATGAGATTCCAAAATTACTTCAAGTCCAAACTCTCTATAATGGACTTTCTGGACTAATGAGAAGCATAATTGATGCTGCTGCTGGAGGAGCTTTGATGGCAAAAGGAGAAGATCAAGCATGGGACTTAATCGAAGAAATGGCTAACAATAATTCCTTGTGGCCAACAGAAAGAAGCATGATCCAGAGAATTACAGGAATATATGAAGTTGGAGCCAACTCAGCAGTGAATACTAAGTTGGATCAGATGTGTAAATACCTGGAAACACTCAGCGCACAAGTTGTAAACATTGACGGAACCACAAGTTCACCATATGGAGGAGAACCAGAGCCAAACCAACATAAAGAAACGGTGAATTATCATGCCATCATGTTAAAAAAAAGTACTGAAAATCAACAAATATGTTGGAGTCAAAATAACTGGTGAGAAATTTGAAAAAGACAGCCGCGAAGCAGTTCCACAGATAGAGGAAAAATAAGCAAAGGAAAAATATCGAGAAATAAATCACTATACCTCCACCTTTTCCACAGCGTCTCCAGAAGAATAAATTGGATAAATAGTTTGCTCGATTCTTAGAGGTGTTAAAAAAGCTGCATATCAACATTCCATTTGTAGAAACGTTGGAACAAATGCCCAACTATGTCAAATTCATGAAAGACATTCTTTCACGAAAATGGAGATTGAGAGATTACGAGACAGTAACATTATCGAAAGAATACAGCGCCATCATTCAGAGGAAGCTTCCCCTAAAGTTGAAAGATCCTGGCAGTTTCACTGTTCCTTGCACCATAGGAGAACATGACTTCGGTAAGGCTTTGTACGATTTAGGTGCAAGTGTTAACTTAATGCCTTTTTCTATTTACATGAAACTACAGATTGGAGAAACAATGCCCACCTCAGTCTCTCTACAACTTGCTGATAGAACGCTCGTATTTCCGAGCGGTGTTGATGAAGACGTGCTGGTCAAAATTGAAAAATTTATTTTCCCAGTAGATTTTATTATCCTTGATATGGAGGAAGACGAAGATGTGCCGATCATCCTCGGGAGACCATTCTTGGCTACAGGTTGAACCATTATTGATGTACAAAAATGAGAACTAACCATGAGGGTACATGACCAAGAAGTAACATTCAATGTTTTTAAAGCCAAGAATTTCTCAAATGACGAGAATGAGGAATGTTTCAGACTTTATGTGATAAATAGTACCATCAAGACCTCCAATGCAATACAAAGTTCTGCTGACAAACTCAAAGCATGTCAATTGCCTGTGGAGCCTGAAGATAAATCGTATTGCGTACTCAAGAAGCCTATTCTTGCATTACAAGCAACAGAAGAGAAACAGTTCCACCAGCTTAATGAATTGTAGGAATTTCACATTCAGCCTTTTGAGAATGCCAAATTATACAAAGAAACGGCCATAAAGAAACAAGATGAGAAGTTAGTGCGCATACAACTAGAACCAGGGCAGAAGGTACTGTTAAACAAATCAAGGTTGAAACTCTTCCCATGGAAGCCAAAATCTCGGTGGTCAGGTCCATTCCTAATGACCAAGGTTTTACCAGATAGAGCTGTTGAGTTACATGATCCCGACTTCAACAAAACATTCAAGGTTAAAAATAAGCGTGTCAAGCATTACTGGGGAGAATCAATTGAGCGACAAAAAGAAAGTGTCACACTTTCAGATCCAGCCTACCGTTCAGGCAGTCATGTCTAGCTAACAACTTTAAACTTAGCGCTAGCAGGGGGCAACCCATGCAATTTGGATCTTAACCTTTAATTTCCATTTTAGATGTAAAATTTCAGCTAACCATGTAATATCTTCTAAACTCATCTTCTACTTTTTAAGACATTGGGGACAATGTCTCATTTAGGTTTGGGGGTGGGGAATAGTTGTAGTATTTTGTTTTTATGTTGTTTTTATTTTTAGTCCAAATTTTTTGAAAAAATACAAAAAAAAATGTAAAATTTTACAAAAATCAAAAAAATTTTATATTTTTGTGTTTTTATTTGATTAAAATGGCGAAATTGGTATGAGATATTTGTGTAAGAAATTTCATTTCTGAGACGTATCTCAATCTGTTTCGGAACAAGTTAATTTTTGTTTATTTCCTTTTGAATTATTTAATTTGAGAATTCTCCATAATACTGACTAAAATGAATCTTCATATGCTCAGTTGACAAGTATTATCAGCATACATGGTAACATACAGACATGAGCTGTAAATTGAAAAGTTTGTAATATTCAGTGCTCTAGTTTAATTGGTGGAAGCATCTAAAAAAAAGCGATGGGATAAAAAAAAGATAAAAAAGAAAAAAAAAGTATAAAAAAAATGTCTGAGATCTGAGTTATTAAGTCTATAAGGATGTTTTAACACCTAGTGCCCTAAAACCAATTGGTTTGGGAGTCACTGGCCCAAAGCTCGTTACATGGATCGAAGATGTTTCCGAAATATATATATATATATATGAAGTCTGAGTAATTATGTCCGTAGGGGTGTCTTTTAAACTTAGTGCCCTAAAACCAACTGGTTTGGGAGTCACTGGCCCAAAGCTCGCTACATAGATGGATGATATTGTATATAAATAAAAAAAATCAAAAATCAAAGAAAAAATCAGAAAAGCCAGAAAAATTATTCCATTGCTTAAAAAAGTTGTGAAATATGATATAACTTTATGATACAAATATTAGTCTCTTCTCAACTATACTTGTGACTATTGTGGGTAAAAATGAGTTGACAAATACTTCGTTAGATGTGTATATGAAGAATGGTAAAAAAATAATCAGAGAATTCACTTATTCAATAATCTAGAAAGAAAGAAAACAATTATTAACTTGGATAAGAAGTTTCACCTGTTTAGTCACTAACTTCTTTATTGTCTTTTCTCTTGTCTTTTTGCTTTTGTGTGCATTTGTTTTACTATCTTTTTAATTTCATCAAATGTTTATGGGTATCGTTGCTGTAAGCCCTCACGAGACTACAACTCGTCCACTATGGACACCTAGGGGTTTAAAGGCGTGTTGCATATGCTAAATGCAACCGTGATCCTTACGAAAGTGGCTTAGTTGAATTTTAATTGTTTCTTTTATTTTATTTTGTTATTTTACTCGAGGACTAGCAAAATATTAGGTTTGGGGGTGTGATGAGCTGAAAATATATTAATATTTATCGCCCCTTTTACTTAATATTTTATTTAGTTTCTCGGGTTGATGAACGTTTTGATATGTTTTAGTTTATTTTGCGGATAAAATAATATTGGGACTCAATGAAATCATTTAGGACAAAATGTGGGTCAAATAAGGGTAAAAATTGGACTTGACATATTAATTTTGGAGATTGGAAATTGAATGGGCGTTTTAACGAAGTGCAGTTTCGAATATTCCAGTTTTACGTAACTGTCGTATGTTAGGCATAACTCTTTACTCGGATACCGGATTGAGAGGATTCAAGTTCCAAATTAAAGAAGACTCAAAGATATACAAGTTGGAAGAACAAAATAATTTCGAATTCTAAATATTTCATGACCGAAATTGATGAAATATCCGTAAGTGTGTTATGTGTAATTTTTAAAGTCATTTTCAAAGCCAAAAAAAAAATTAATAAAAATTGTCAAGCTCCCACAAAACATAATATCAATTAATAATGGATTTGGTGGAGCAATTAGTGGAGGAATGAATAATGGATTTGGTGGAGGCAAAATTTTGCCTATAAATACCAAGCCATTTCATTTATAAATCCATACTTTCTTCTTTGAAATTCCTTAAGAATAACTAAGAAGATTGTATCTTGTTTGTTTATTTACAGCTTTTAGTAATTAATTTCCGCTTTTGCACTTTCTTTTCTTTACTTTTCAGTCTTTACTTTCGGTAATTTACTTTTACACACAATACTTTCCTTTCTTTACTTTTCAGTTTTTTTTTTTTACTTTTTACGCAATGAGTGTTAGACAATTATGACCCATAGCGTCACTATTTGTAAAAGACATTGTGGTTTTTGTACAAATTAACAATGTAGCAATGGAAATTGCATTTTATCTTTTTGTAATTTGATTACTTGAATATATAAATGATAAAAGTCATTATGATTAGTTCCGGATTATAAGATATGAGACAATATCAATCAATAAAGGTTTAATCATTAAATATCTCTAGTCGTAGTATTATCGAGACTGGACATCGATAATGCAGAATAGACTAGTATTGCACTTGTGCGTGTTATGGAAGCGTAACGACATAGTTCTCATATATTTAAGTATTGGATACTTATGCAAGTGTGATAGGAGGTTGTGTTTACCGATGCTACGGTAACAGCTTCGCTCTGGATAGACCCTGCGGAATCCCATTGGTAGTATGACTATGTGTCTATGGGAATCCGCATCAGGGTAGGTGTATTTGGTCTTAACCTGAGACTTACATCGCTAGTACTTGCGACAATCAATACGCTTTGGTTTTGGTCGTCCATGACTTTAACAGGTTATGTGTACGCCTCTTCTAGGTTTATTGAGAATCATAGTGTATTGGGTGTGATGTCAAGATAGAAGTATCACTTCAGTCATATGGAGATGATGATCACACATGGATACAGAACTGGTACTCTAAATTGGTTGCAACCATCGGGATAATATGACATGGTCATGATTACCCGATTAAAGAGACTAGTTGCTTGTAATCTGATATATGCTTCATACAGGGCAGACACTATTCCATCCCAGGCCTTGCATGTGACATCCGATACTGGATCGCTATACGCAATACTACGTATACTACGCCTGATATAGATTATATATTCCATTAAGAATATTTCTGGAGAATTGGGTAGGCACGATATTTTGCTAGAAGCCTACCATGTCTCGTAAATCGGTAAGAACGTAGTACGAGGTACGTACGTGTTCGGATAGTCCGACGATCGGAATTACAGCCAACATATCCAGGGATCTCATGGGTCACTTCCCGAAGATTCACCGATGAGGAATGATTCGAACTTAATTAATCTGGGATTAATTACGGAGAGATTTTATCTAGGATAAAATACTATTGAAGAGAGAAAACGATTAATTGGATTAATCGATAAAATAATATAATCGATATATTAAGCGAAATTAGATTTCGACGCGGAATTAAATTGGATTTTAATTCGGGCTAACAAATTAATTTAAAATTAATTCGCTAGCGATGTGAATAGTAATTTTCCTTGGCATTATTATTTAATTAAATTTGATTTAATTATGTCGTAATACAAAATTCGTTAATTTGGAATTAACGAACCCGAGCCCGGAATGTGTTTGCGAGGCCACTCCGATTTTGAATCAAGTGTGGCCACAAGTCACATCACTCGTCACATCACCTGTCACTTTAGTGATGGATGTCAAGTCACATTTTGGTGAATGACAACCAGTCACTATTCATGATGGTGGTTTTTGAGGGCATTGAATTCCATTTTCCCTCCCTTTTGCATTTTGCTTTTTGGAAAAGCTATTACCAAATGTTGTAAAGGATTTTGGCATAAGTTTTTTGGAAAAACAAAATACAAAAAATAAGAAACTCTCTCTCTCTCTCAAGGCTAAAACCGTGAGCCTCCATAGAACGAAGAAAACTGTTTTCTTTCATCTCTTGCTAGCACATTCGAGGATCATTTAAGGTGTTAGGGAAACCCACCTTTGAGCTTGGAATCAACACAAAGCTTGAAGCTTGGACTCAACACTTCAAACTTCTCATTGGCCGAATCTTGCAAGGAATTTTATGTGTTCAACGTCTTCAAAATCTGATCAAAGTAAGTATGATTTCGCGATACTTTTTTATGTATTCACATGCCTTTATGTTTAAATATGATCTTGGGAATGCCTTAGAAACCAACAATGGTATCATGGAGCCTAATTTGAGCATGAAAATGATTAGGGTAAAATTTAGGTAAAATTGATTTGAGCATGATTTGATAAAATTGATAAATTGAGTATGCTTGAATGATGATAACTTAGAGTTATGCATGATCAATTTGTTGAAAATTTAATTGAATTAATTTTTGCACAAAATGTTGGCTTGGCCGAATGCATAGTAGCCCTAAATGTCATGGTATTTTTTGTTTTTGATCATTGGTGTAGGCACTGCATTTTTGCATATAATTCCCGATGATGAATCTTGTATGGAGACACTACCTCTTTAATTGTGGAAGCCGCGGGAAACGGACGTTTGAAGAAAAGGGTCAAGAATTGACACATTGATGGATTTAATTCATTGGATTAGCTTCGGGTTCGCTTGTTGGACCTCCGTTTTAAAACATACTTTTAACCCAAACCCGCAAGACACACACCAAGCCCACACATCACTAAATCACAAACCAAGCCCACTAAATGGACCAAGCTGATGAGTGGTAAATCTATCACTATTTCTCACTCATTTAACCTAATATTTTGTATAGTTTCTTGAGTTTTGTGAATATTTTGATGTGTTTTGTGATATTTTTATGTCTTTTGTGATATTTTGTAGATAAATAAAGTTTCAGGACATTCTGGAGGTAATTTGGGACAAAATAGAAAAAAATTGGCAAAAAGGGCATTTTGGGCATCGCAACGCGCAATCCCTTGGCGTCGCGACGCCTAACGTGCGCTGTGGTCTGCTAATGTGCGCCTGGTCAACAGGTCAGAATCTGAAAAGTTGACTTTGCTAACATGCGTCGTGCCACGTGTCACCATCACAGCCGATCTGCTAACGTGCACCGGCCATGTGTCATCATCCTAAGATGCTGACAATCATCATCTACGCTAACGTGCGCTGTGCCATGTGTCATCATCTCAGAAGATCAGCTAAAATGCACCGCCTGCCACGTGTCAAAAATCTATGGTACCGACAGAATGCGCGTGAGACGTGTCACCTTCTCATTGGACGAAATTATTGGCAAACCACATTATGCCACGTGGCACCTTTCCATTGCACCACTTTTAGCGCGTGCCACGTGTCATTTCCTGATTGTGCCAACATCGTACACGTAGTCAAACTGTGTTGACTGAAGACACGTCTTGGCGTCGTGATGCGGGACCTCTTGGCGTCGCGACGCCGGAACCAGATTTTGCCTATAAATTCGGCTCTTCGTCACTTCATTTGGTGTGCTTTCCTTGGGAGATTTTCCCTGTTTTTAAAGGATTGCATCCAGTTTTTGTAAAAATAAATAATATATAATTTATGTATTTTATTTTCAGTAGTAATAATAGATATTCTTTTTCTTCTATTTTCTTTTATGTTTTATAGTTAAATTTCTGCTGGGGTAAAGGTGAAGCTTTTTACTTTTATAATTTAGATTAATCTCCCTTAGTTATATATATAAATTATTTAAAACCTGACTTAATAAGGATACCGCTATATTGGTCGATTGGTAATTATTTTTAAAACTGGTTTAACCTGACTTAATGAGGATACCGCCTGGTTGGTCGGTTGATATTTAATTATTAATTTGATTTAATCAGGATACCGCCTATATGGCTGGTTGGTAAATATCACACATATTTATATATTAAAATAAGGGAGATTTCTAAATTATAAATAGTAAATGTAGATTAATCTCACTTTAATTATAATATGAAAAATGTAATATGGATTAAAATTTGAATCCGCCTTAATGGCTGGTTTTAATTATGTAACATAATGTGACACCGCCTATATGGCTGGTCTTTAGGTGACAGATAATTACCGCCTATATGGCTGGTTTATGTATAAATAATAATACCGCATTTATGGCTGGTTCAACTTAATTAGATAATACTGGCAATTTCCATATTATAATAATTTGAGATTTCTAAAAGTAGATCCTCTATCCCCAGCAGTTTATTTTATTTTAGGGAAGTGATGAAACACAATATCCACACACTTTATAATTGATTTTCTTTATTAAGGGAAATTCTTTAATTAATTTATTGAGTCTTAAGCTTAATGCTTCTTGTTGTCTGATCACCAATAAGATTGATTAGGTAAACTTAAAATGAACTAGACATATGGATTTTAGGTTTAAGACCTTAGACTTAATAGCCCACGATCTTCCTTGGGGATAGACAACCCTTTAATAGATTTCCTTACAGGATAGGAATATACCTGTCGGGCAGTGGTAGCCATAATTGGAACTTAATCTTAATGAATCCAGGTAATTTGGTTGACATAGAATTATGGTTCAATTGGGTTATACTGGGTATTTCCGTCTAACCATCGGAAGAGGCATTCACATAACATCGTGTTCCAGGTTAGCAAATTAATTTATTACACAAAAATAAGAGAATCAATTCATCTTTATAATAATATTGTGTGGAGTCACGACCCTAGATCTTTGAGTCTTTTGTTATTTTCCTTAGTATTTTCTTTTGTTTATTTTTATTTTTTTTAATTAAGGAATACCACAATCACATTCAACAAAACAAACAATCATTCTCTTCTCCCTTTAATTAGATATTTGTAAATAAATAGATTCAACAATTAATAACAACAGTAGGAATTAAGTCCTCGTGGGATCGATATTTTTATACTACTTGAACGATACGTGCGCTTGCGTTATACGCGTGTGTTTGCACCGGTCAAGTTTTTGGCGCCGTTGTCGGGGACTTATTTTTCTTGAGTTATTATTTTGAAGCTATCTAATTTTCTTGTATCTAATTTTCTTTATCTGTAATTTTTATTTCCTTCTTTTATTTTTCAGGTGATTAAAAATGGAACATTATTGGGAGATTGAAATATTACGTGCTTTACAAGAAGATACACCCCACATCTGGCAACAACAGTCTGATTTTCTGAGGCCTGTTGTACAATCCAACGACTATCACTGGATGCCAGAACCAAGCAATACTACATTTGCTCATCAAAACGAAATAGGGAGATGTGTAATTTTTGATTGTAACCACCCGAGCGATCAATGTATTTACCTTTCAGAGTGGCAGAATTATCAGAATCATTCAAGGTACGAAGAACCGTCATATTTTCCATCTCATCCACCATCTACCTTCGATCTTCATCAATAACCAGAACCATCAGAGGAAGATCATTTGTTAAACATGCTCAAAGATATGTTCGAGAAACAAAAAGAAAAGTTGGATGCAATGTTTGAAACAAGCCAGAAATAATTTGAAAGTATTCAGAGACAATCAGAATTCATTCAAAGGATGACAGATCAAATGAGACAATTCACAGAAAATCAGAACTACATACCTCAAGAACCTGTTTCAAATGACACTGATGAAGCCTTCGAATACCAATCATTTCACAATGACACTTCAATAGAGGAGGAGGCTGAGCAGTATCAACAACCAGAGGTATCAGTTCAGGAGCCCGAACCGGCAAAGTCTAAATTTGACTTTTATTATTCAGATTCTGACGAGGATGAAGCTGATCTATTTGTACCAACTGCACCAACAACGGAGGATCAAACTTTCAATCCTCAAAATGAAGATCTTGGAGCATGCTTTACCATTATGTTTGAAGAAGATCTATCGAAACCATCCATTCCAGTCATATCAGAGGATGAAGACCTAAAATCTGACATTTCTTTTCATCCTCAAGTTGACAATTTTGAAACATGTATTTCACAGATGACAGATGAAGAGCTGAATATGGAAATTTTAAAATACATCTGTGAAGAAAATATGGAGCAAGAAACAGAGCAAATGGAGGAGCAAATGTTTGACCTTAATAAAGATCCAGAGCATTCAGGAGAAACATCGTTGTTTTGGGAGTACAAATCAAAGATATCAACCAGAAGCTTGACAGAATGGAATTTCCATTCCAATTCAAGCATCATATGAGACCTCCTGATTTTCTTTCTTTCTTTGCAGGAATCATTGGAGCAACAAGGAGTAAAAAGGTGGCACGAGCACTGAATGAGACAAAACTAATTTTGCCACTTTACTGTTGGAAGAGACCCTCCAAAAGCAACGCTCACGGGATTGTCTTTAATCAGACATCCAAAACGACATTGAAACCTCCTTAACATATGGATTTCAGTCACGTCTGGCTGAAGACCAAAAATTTAGCGTTAGCAGGGAGGCAACCCATGGAATTTTTTGTAATTTTTGTTTTCATATTTTATGTATACATGTTGTAGAGTTTTTAATTTTGTATGTTATTTTTGTTGGGAAAGGAACAAACAAAGCATTTTAAGACCGACGGAATAGTGTTTGGCAATCACAAAGATAAGAAACAAGTTATTAGAGATGTCTGAGTAAATAATTAATTCTTGAGACGCATCCTAATGAATTTATACTAAGCGAGTGGCGTATTACATACACAATTCCGTTGCCTTAATTATTGCTTTGTTTTGCTTTTCTATTATCTTTATTTCGTAGACAGGATCCAGATTTTTTGACCTTTCATGATTTTTTGTTGTTTAGCAAACAAACGTCCTCTGGAAGATACTAGTGTTATTATTACTCACCATTTTCCAGGTACTATAAATTCATCCCGTCATTGCACTTTTGAAGGCATCCAGAGTTGAGAAAGAAATACATAAAAAATGGAAGCCACTTCAAGAAGACGAGTTGAAAACATCTGTGTGTTTTGCGGTAGTAGTGTTGGTACTAAACCACAATACATAGAAGCAGCACAGGAATTGGGTCGAGTCTTAACTGCAAGGAATATGCACTTAATATATGGCGGAGGAAATCTTGGACTTATGGGGATCGTTTGAAAGACTGCACATGAAGGAGGCTGTCACGTTTTGGGAATCATCCCAAAACCCTTGGCAGAAGCAAATCTTATTGAACCATCAAACATAGAGGAACTGATAGTGTCAGGTATGTCTGAACGACTGGTAGAAATGATTAACCGTGCTGATGCTTTTATTGCTTTGCCAGGTGGCTTGGGTACACTAGAGGAAATTTTTATTGTTCAATCTTGGTCGAACCTGAACATACACCAGAAACCGCTTGGACTGCTTAATGTTGATGGATTTTATGATTTTCTTTGTGTGTTTCTTGATGATGCTCGGAGAAATGGGTTCGTGTCAAAACCTATGAAAGAACTCCTATTTACTGCCAGAACTGCTCCGGATCTAATTGACCAACTCATAGCCTATGAACCACGAGTTGACCCTATCCTTTCAAAGATAAATTGGTCCGAGGACGATCGTGGTAAGAGGCGTCGGATTAATCTGGATCTTAACCTTTAATTTCCTATAGAATTTCAGCTAACCATGTATTATCTTCTAAACTCTTCTTCTACTGTTTAAGACATTGGGGGCAATGTCTCATTTAGGTTTGGGGGAGGGAATTAGTTGATTAGTACCTTATTTTTAGTTTGTGTGTTGTTTTATTTATAGTCCAAAATTTTTCGAAAAATACAAAAAATTTGAAACATTTTCAAAAATTACAAAAATATTTTGTGTTTTTAAATTTTTATTTTGACTAAAAAGGAATTTCCACTCCTGAGACGTATCTCAAACCTATTTTCAAAACAAGTTAATTTTTGTTTATTTCCTTTTAAATTATTTAATTTGTGAATTCTCCATAAAATTGACTAAAATGAATCTTCATATGCTCAGTTGGCAGGTATTATCAACATACATAGTAACATACAGACATGAGCTAAAATTGAAAAGTTTGTAATATTCAGTGCTCTAGTTTAATTGGAGGAATCATCTAAAAAAAGTGATGGAGTAAAAAAAAATAAAAAAAATTTCGGAGATCCGAGTTATTAAGTATGTAAGGGTGTTTTAACACCTAGTGCCCTAAAACCAACTGGTTTGGGAGTCACTAGCCCAAAGCTCGCTACATGGATCCAAGATGCTGCAAAAATATATATATCTGAAATCTGAGTAATTAAGTCCGTAGGGGTGCTTTAACACCTGGTGCCCTAAAGCCAACTGGTTTGGGAGCCACCGACCTAAAGCTCGCTACATAGATGGAAGATATTCTATATAAATAAAAAATAGAGAAAAAATCAAAGAAAAAATCCGAAAATTCAGAAAAATTATTCCATTGCTACAAAAAGGTGTGTATTCTGATAAAACTTTAGGACACAAATATTACTCTCTTATCAACAACACTTATGACTGTTGTGGGCAAAAATGAGTTGTTTAATATTTTGTTGGCTGTGTATATGAAGAATGGTAAAAAAATAATCGGAGAATTTACTTATTCAGTACTTTAGAATGAAACAAAACAACTAGTAATTTGGAGTAGAAGTTTCACCTGATTAGTCACTAACTTCTTTATTCTCTTTTCGTTTGTCTTTTTGTTTTTGTGTGCATTAGATTCACCACCTTTTTACTTTTGTAAAATGTTTGTGGGTATCATTGCTGTAAACCCTCACTGGACTACAACTCGTCCACTAGGGACACCTAGGGGTTTAAAGGCTTGTTGCATACGCTAAATGCAACCGTGATCCCTACGAAAGTGGCTTAGTTAAAATTTATTTTGTATTTATGTTTTGCTCGATGACTAGCAACATGTTAGGTTTGAGGGTGTGATGAGTGGTAAATCTATCACTATTTCTCACTCATTTAACCTAATAGTTTTTATAGTTTCTTGAGTTTTGTGAATATTTGGATGTGTTTTGTGATATTTTGTAGATAAATACAGTTTCAGGACATTCTGGAGGTAATTTGGGACAAAACAGAAAAAAAAAAAAAAAAGGCAAAAAGGGCATTTTGGTCATTTTGGGCGTCGCGACGCGCAATCCCTTGGCGTCGCGATGCCTAACGTACGCTGTGGTCTGCTAATGTCCGTATGTTCAACGGGTTAGAATCTGAAAAGTTGACTTTGCTAACGTACGCCGTGCCACGTGTCACCATCACAGCCGATCTACTAACGTGCACCGGCCACATGTCATCACCCTAAGATACTGACAATCATTATCTACGCTAACGTGCGCCGTGCCACGTGTCATCATCTCAGAAGATCAGCTAAAATGCACCGCCTTTTCTTAATGATAATAAAGACGTTCATTTCGTTTACTTGCCTGAGTCTCTTCCTTTCAACCTACAACATTAGTATATTTGACAAAAGCATTCAACCCTGGTACTATGATACTCATCGATATTTAGAACACGGGGAATCCTTAGAAGAATCAAGCAGAAAAGACATGATAGCCATTCATGAATTGGGAAATGGGGAAGTGAGACTGTCAGATTTAGAAGGGAATGAGTTCATTTAGCCGATCAACGTAGATAGATTGAAACAGTACTTTGCCTGAGGAAGAGAAGACCGAGTAGTCACCAGGAGAACTGGCGGAAGACCCAACCAACGGGATATGAAATTCATTCTTGCATGCATGCATACACGTAACATATTTTGCATTTTTTTTTTGTGTTTGTTTTGTTTTATATTCACAGGTTTTCAAAGAAGAAAAATAGAAAGCGGCAAAGACAAGCCAATCAGAAACAGCAAAAGCACAGTATCAGATTCAGGTAGTAATCTCAGGGTCGAGACCCACATTGGTGTAGTTTCAGGAAAAAATTCCAGGGTTGAGGCCATACCAGTATGAGTTTCAGGAATGGATCTCAGGGGGCGGGGCCCACATTATCAGTGGTGGAAAAGAGGATTTCTGTGGAGTGAGTGAGTAAAAAAAAAAGAGAAAAGAAAGAGTGAAAGAAAAAGAGAGACAGAAGTCTTTGATGGGTAGGCATATGTCCGGTGATGACACTGTTTGCTATAGGGAGAGACCTTAGAAACAATAAGTGCAAGATGTACTCTCATCCGGTACTCTGAATGGATTGATCTCGGCTAGACTCACGAGCACTTGATTATGGGATCTCAACAGTATAAGCCTGAGTTGGTGGCGAGATGACTAGCTGAAGAGATGATGGATCAGTGAATGACCGTTTGCCTGGATGTCCACCCTGGTTTACTTATGCTACGATATATGATATGGTTGGAAACAAAGAAAAAGTCTCTGCAATGAAAAGAAAAGAAAAATAGACCGCCTATAACCGATAAGTGTGAAGCTACCCATCAGCGAGTATTAGGACCACCATGAGGAGAAATGCTACCTTAAAGGGTAGGTGTGTCAAAGAATAAAAGAGAAAAGAAAAAAAAGAGAAAAAAAAAAGAATAAAAATGAAGAGACAAGGAAAAAAGAATAAGACCATATCATGTTGAGTATGAAGAAGTAATCACAGAGTGTGGTCAAGACATCTAGATTGGTTAGACCCACTAATCCGATTCTTCGAGACGAAATAATCGAGTTAGCTTACTTAAGGATTATGCTGCGAAAGATCCTTGGCACACACACACACTACGAGTTGAGTTCAGATCACCTATTCAGAAGATCGGAGTTGAGTGTATCAAGTACTTTGAAGGTTCTCAGGTTTCGATGCGAAGCATTCGTTGAGGACAAAAATATGTCTAGCTATCAGGATTATCTCATGAGAGGCAGTACAATATGTTGAAATGAATCATCACATCACTAGTATCAGTCTTGCAGGGTATGGCACTCTACGGGCGAGGCCGACATCATTATCAGTATCAGTCTTGCCATGTATGGCACTCTGGGGGCAAGGCCCACATCAAAATCTGTATTAGTCTTGCCAGGCATGGCACTCCGGGTATGGAGACGCATTAGCATCAGTATCAGTTTTGCCAGGTATGGCACTCCGGGTATGGAGACAAAGCATCAGTTTTTCCGGGTATGGCACTCCAGGTATGGAGACACTTTATTAGTTTTGCTGAGTATGGCACTCCGGGTATGGAGACACAGCATCATTTTTGCCACGTACGGCACTCCGAGTATAGAGACGCAACCACGACACCTCGAGTATGGGGTTTAGCTTGCCAGGAATGGCACTCCAGGTATGGAGATATCACTACGACACTCTAATTATGGAGACGCAACCGTGACACCTCGGGTATGGGGTTTAGCTTGCCAGGTACGGTACTCCGGGTATGAAGATATCACTGCGACACTCTAGGTTTGGAGACATAACCGCAACACCTCGGGTATGGGGTTTAGCTTGCCAGGTATGGCACTCCAGGTATGGAGATATCACTGCGACACTCTAGGTATGGAGACTCAACCGTGACACCTCGGGTATATGGGGTTTAGCACGCCGAGTATGGCAAAACAAAATCAGCTCTGCGACACTCTAGGTATGGAGACGCAACCGTTAACCTCGGGTACGGGGTATAGCACGTCGGGTATGGCGCAACAAAATCAACTCAACTCAATACAACAGGCAAGTCAACTGGCAGCTGGCGAGCCAGGTAAGTAAAAATACATTGCATGTACTTTGATAGGATTGTCATTGTCACACACTGCAGAAGTCCCATCAAAGTGGGGGCGACAGTAGGTACTATATTTTTGCATATAAGTCCTGATGATGAGTCTCGTATGGAGACACTACCTCTTTAATTATGGAAGCCGCGGGAAACGGACGTTAGAAGAAAAGGGTCAAGAATTGACACATTGATGGATTTAATTCGCTGAATTAGCTTCAGGTTCGCTTGTTGGACCTCCGTTTTAAAAAATACCTTTAGCCCAAACCCGCAAGACACACACAAAGCCCACACATCAATAAATCACGCACCAAGCCCACTAAATGGACCAAGCCCACACGCCCAAGGAAATCCTTAGCCACACGCCCACTCACATTCCTAAATAACAAAACACATGCATAAATCAGGCCAAATCCCCTTCCTAAATTAAAGAAATCCCATGGATCCCTTGCCTAATTAAACCAAATCATATCCCTAACTAAAAAAGAATAAATCAAATAAATCAAATCACTTCCCTGATAAAAATATTTTTCCTTATCACACAATAATTAAAAATATCTCCCATTAATTACCCAAATCCTTTCCTTCTCAAACAAGGATAACCCCCATCACTTTGCCTATAAAAAAAACCCTTCACCAACACATCCTTCCCTAGCATTCACGCATATTCACACAAGAAATATCAAAGCTCATTCACGCATATTCACACAAAAAATATAGCATCCAGACGGCACCAAAACCCTTAGTCTCTCTCTCACTCGGCCCTCTCATCTGCCTCCTTCCACTCATGTAGCAACCCTTGACATGTAGCATTGCTTCACGCCACTTGCTTCCCTAAAACTGCTCCACACACAAGCCTTGCTTCACGCCACTTCCTCACGTAAGCAGCCCCCTGACCTAGCAAAATCAATGCAGCACTCACGTCCCAGGCCCTCAAAGCCACATACCATCCCCCCCTCAAACACTTCACGCCTAGCCACATTCAACAGCCCCTAACCCTCACGTACCCCTCACATTGTCCAATTCACTACCGAGAAATAACCCTCAAACAGCCCCTTAAATACCATGAAAACACCCCCTAAATTACCCAGTCCACCACCGCAAACTACATCAAAAATATCCCCCTTAACTGCCGCATATACCCTCCATAAACTGCCTGAAACAGTCCTCATTTTACCGCAAAAATAGTGGCCTAAATTACCAAAAGAAGTGATTAAAAATAGCAGCAAAACAACAGTAAAACGGAGTGAAAACAGTAGCCCAAACGTTGAAACAGCGAAGAAAAAAAACTAACCAGTGAACCAGATGAGTTGCGGATATCAACCCTTCTGACGGCCGTGTAAGGCGCCTTCGAGAAACGATAAAAGAGGTTAGACCTGAGGGCACCTTCTTTATTTATTATCTTTCATTTTTTTATTTATTTTTAATACTTTAGTGCATGTGAATATTGTGGATTGGTACATGATGTGATTTCCGGGTGAACGGAATATGTGGTCTCTCTTGTGGTATATCGGATGGAAACCCGGACGTAAATTCAGTAGCCGAATCTGAATGGACGGTAGTGCGGTTTGTACTCGGGATACAATGCCACGTACCACTTGAGAGACACATATTTCGTTTAATCCAAGCTTTTACTCGAGCATGATTTAGTATATTAAATTATTTATTTATTTAGCATGATTTAGTCTAGTAGGTTATTTATTCATTTAGCATGATTAGGTTTAGTGTGTTATTTATGTTTTAAGCATGATTATGTCACTTCTTTATGCATGATTTAGTGATTTGCTTTTTTTCATTAGGAATTTAGTTTACATTTGTGTATAAGTGATTCTTTAGTTGTTCTTTGCGTTTGATGATTCAATATGCTCGTTGTGTGATATTGTATGCTTTCCGTTATAATGACTTACTTTTAAAGCATGCGAACTTAGACATAGGATTTACTTTGATGAATGTGAACTAGATATAAATTACTCTTGAGCATAAATGTTGCGTAGATTCGGTTAAGATATTGAACAAATCACATCATTACAAGTGGCATAAGTAATGGACCATTCCGAACCCAAAGGTTTGAGGTCTTCTCTTGCGAGGGGTGAGTGCGGCCTTAAATATTTGTCCCAGTTCACACTGGGTGGTGACTCCATGTTATTTCTTCGGTTTAGTTCCCCCGCGGGCTATTCCGTACTCCCGACTAGGACACGAGCCTAGAACAGCGTCGCTGATTTCTGTGTCCTACAATTGGATGAGTTGAAAGACATGGTTATATTGATTTAAGATTCAATCAGATTGAAATCGGAATTGAATGTAAAAACCCCAAAAATGCCATGAGCTATGTAGCATGAAATGAGATGATTTTTTCTTTCAAATTGTTGGACATGAGTTGAACAAATTAATACATGATTAATTGATTAAATTGATATTTTGGAAATGTTAATTTAGATAATTAATTGATGTAATACACTTTAATTAATTGAATTTTCAAATTTGGAAAATTAGAATTTAATTAATTCGGCTTGATTTAGAATTGGGCTTATAATGTTGTATTTGGGCCTAATGGGCTTGGTTGGGCCAAGTTGGTTTAGGTCAATTGGATTGGATCCAAATTGGGCCTAAATCATTCTATTAATTGCAAATATGACAAATGGGCCTTTTATGTTTAATTGGGCCTTATATGCCGAAATTGGTTTCTTATAAAATATGGTGATTCCTTAATTGGGCTTTGATATTTGGGTTTGACCCATATTGACCAAATTCCAAGCCTTAAGAAATTAATTGAAAGCCCATTGGACTTTAATTAAACAACATTGGATGTTAATTGGGCTTTGAGACCAATTTAGATTAGATTTGGAATCTAAGTCTTTAAAGGCACATTAAAAAGTGTAGTTATTTAATTTGGAATTAAATATGGAATTAGTATTGAATATGAATTAAATTAGATTTAAATTGTAGTTCGATATAATTCAAGAATTTGTACTTTAAGTACTTATTCTCAAATGAGTTGGACTCGCGCAAAATCAAATCGTTGTTTGAACATTGGATGATCACTTTATTCAAAGATAATTAATTGGATTAGATTGATTGAATAACATGCTTTTTGTGAATACATGGATGTGTTGAATGAATAATGTATATCGAATGGATATTAGAAGGGAAATGGCAATTTTGGAAATTGTTGTAAATTTAGAATTTATTAAATTGGACCTGCGTGTCCAGCCTTATCTCTCTTGATTCTTTGTATTTCTCTTCTCACCTATTTCCCCTCAATGTTTATGAGGTTTCTTTCATTGTATTAGGTAATTGGGTAGAAGTGAGAATAGTGCTAGCGGGGGAGAGAAAAATAGTGATTTGTTCTAGGAACAATTTGTTAGATATCCATCCGCATATCATTATTAATTTATTTTTGCACCTTATTATGCTTTTAGAATGCATGCTTAAGGGTGTGTGATGAGACCTAACAAAGATAATAAATTGGTTACCAATTTACGAGAAAAACCCTCAACAAATATTAAGCGTTTTTCCTTCCATTGAGTGATTCTTACTCAAGATCCAAGATTGGCACTGGTTTGTTGGCCAAAGTCAAGACCTTTGTCCATCGTGGATGTGTTTGGATCATGAAGGCTTTGTTGCATATCGTATGTCTTGTCCAAGTTGTGATTTATTGGCCAAAGTCAAGATCAATTCTTGTCCATTGACATCGATTATTAAGCTTTCCAAAGTCAATGGGTCCTGCTTAACTGGAATCATTAAGGTTGTTGTGCCAAAGCCAATGCATAGTTCATTCAGAGGAAAAAGGTTAGGAAAATATATTGGATATATTGGCATATATATTGTATATATGTTTCGGACTTGGAGGTCCACCTACCGGATCTAGGAATTGGATGAGATCCAATGGATCATAGAGATCTACCTAGTTAAATATCATACAGCTTGTTGGCCAAAGTCAAGGTCGTGTGTTATTTAACGGGATCCTAGCCCACTAGGTTTCCCGAGTACTCAACAGAGGGTTAGAGGCTCAGTGAAAAATAGTGGGAGGCTAGTATTGAACTTGGAATTTCGTTCAAATACTTAAGCTTTACGCGCTTTCAATTATTTCGTCAATTATTTTATTAGTTGGACTATATATTATTAATTTTCTTGTAACTGTTAGACTGTATTCATACATCGTTAATCGAATAGTTGGACTATTGCGGTTAAGATGACAGGAAAGTTAAGCATTAGGGATATTGTCATTGCGACAACCTCTTTAATGGCACAAACTTTCAGGACTGGGATATGAATCTCAGAATTGTTCTGGGATCTGAGAAGTTACTCTGCACTATAGAACGACCTCTTGGGCCTAAGCCCCGACCTGATCAGTTGCTTGAGCTAAAGCTTTGGAAGACTCATAGCGATGACAATGCGACTGCTCAATCGGTAATGCTTGCCACTATGACTTGCAATTCCATCGTCAAAGCAAGGGGTTGGATCCCTATGAGATGATAG